>CM069904.1:177582102-177603136 GCA_036172215.1 Camellia granthamiana | reverse complement strand
GTTGAAAAATTTATAAGAATATAAAACTAGTAATTTTGATGTCAATTTCATGCATGTGAATATTTTCTAAGGAATTTATGACTTAATAAAGAATAATAAGCTACTAATCAACATAGATTAGTTAGTTTAAGAATGAATCATTGATCTAGTGGTAATTGTCTAATAAGCCAAGTAAAGGATCAATCTATTTGGAAAAGAAGGACTTAGTAATGAAAAGAATATGTGAAATAAGAACCCGGTTTATTTAAATGAGAAAGAATAATACGTAGTAGAACTTCGGACTATACAGACTAAAGACTAGAAGGGACAAGTTTAATCAAGGGAGTAATATTGTATTTCAATGTGTATATGTTATATGTTTGTGTAAGGTCACGGGCCATTGTCTGGCCCGATTTTTTCTGATATATCCAGTCTGTCTGATTTGTCTCTGCCGCCCTCTGTGAGTAATAACTTTGTAAAGTTATGTTCAATGTTATGTATTTTCAGTATACTATGATACGAAATGATTGGTTCATGAAAAGCTATGATATGTTGGAAATGAATTTAATGAATGTCCAGTTTTTCTGAAAAGTATTTGTGACACCCTTAGTCCATAGGCCCTCGCCCGGGGGGATACAATACCGTGGCTACTTGCGCGCAAGATATGGACCTTTATGGTTGTTGGTACCAACTTTGTTGTGGTCTTCGGACCTACTTGTTGTGGTCTTTAGACCCTACTTGATCGGATAGCTAATGGGTGTACCATATATGATCTTATGCAAAATCTGAATATGAATATGAATCTGAGCATGTATCTGAATCTATTTCTAATTGGAAATCTGAATGTGCATAAGACTCTGTTTCTAATAAGATTGTTTCTCTGATATAAACTCTGATTTCTAACTCTGTGATGGACATCATTCATTAAACCCTTTACTCTGTTATTATTCACTGGGCTTTAGCTCACTGTATTATTTATGCATGTAGGTGATCAGGCGCGTGACCAGGCTTAGAGGCATCTATCTAGAATCTGCTTTGTCAGCCAACCAATGTGCCTCCCGTGGAGGTTCCGAATGTGTCAAGTGATTATTGCTTAGTAACTTAAAGTTTAAGTTCTGTTTTCTTGTTTGGTTAAACAAGTCTTGGGTATTTTGTAAATTGGGCCTAAGTTCCTTTTTGGTCTAATCTGTGTATATATGGTGACTTAAAGTTAATGTGTATATATAAAAAGTTTTAAATTTTTCTGTCTCATATAAGTCTGCACAGCTCAATGGACGTTGTATATTATTATTTGCTTCCACTAGCCCCTAATATTTTGTTAATCTGTTCAGAGGCCGTAGGTAATCCTTGGATTACTGCCGGTTACGGTGCTAAACCTATAGGGGTGGGTTTGGGTCGTGACAGCTATAGACAAGTTAACGAGCGTCCATGGATGCCAACCCTATAGAGTAACAGAACGAACACACACTCGGGATTAATAACTTAGCCCCTAACTATATTGGGTGTGGTTCTATAACATTATCCTCATTAAGATGCCTTAAACTTGGCCTAGGAATGCCTAGGATGGAATGAGAATGCGAAAATGCACTTTAAAACACTTTTCAAATTTTTGCTGAAACAGGGGTCTCCACTCGAGCGTGGCTTTCTACGCTCGAGCGAGCGGTGCCCAAAACAGAGGGGGTCGCTCGAGCGTGGATGTCCTCGCTCGAGCGGTCTGTAAAAATGCAAAAAGTGCTGGATGTTGAAAATCTTCGCTCGATGTTCGCTTCGAGCGTGAGACACAGCTCTTCGGCTCGAGCGTAGGTCTCGTCGCTCGAGCGTGCGTTTGCGTGCACCAAAAATCTGAGAGCTTGCAATCTACGCTCGAGCCAGCATTCCTTCGCTCGAGCGGAGCTCTGAAACAAAAGATGGTCGTTCGAGCGTGGAATCCTTCGCTCGAGCGTGGAACCCAAAATCTGAAATTTCCAAATTTGCCTTCCAAGCTCACACAAAGCATTCAACACATCAAAACTCAACCTTTTGGGCCCATTTTCTGGAAAATACTTGAAAACTCATACTATAACATGTTTTGAAGATCAATTTTGTAAAATCAAGCCCAAAGGTGAGACAATTAAACACAATTTTCAAAGGAACTTTCATGAATCATGTAAAAACATAACATGCATGAGTCTCTAAGAACTCCAACGCTCCAAAACATAACCAAATGCAAGTTTGAACTCAAAATCATGATGAATTCATGGACTACAACCAAAATGTGAACTTGCATGTAAGAATTTTTCATGAAAACACCTCAACACGCAAGCACATGTACATGCATGCATGAATTAGCTCACAACTCAACTCTTCAATTTAATTCATGACTCATAATCACTAATTTACCATGAACCATGCAAGGAATAACTTAAATACACAATTAAAAAGATGATTTCCTAACCTTAGGCCTTGAATTTCAAGTATGAAGCCTCAATTTTTGCAATCTTCTTCAATGCCTCAAATTTTCCCTAGCCAAATTCTTGTTGAATCAAATTTCCCCTATCTTCTTCTCTCTCTCACAGTTTGGGTCTTTCAAAGTGATGAAAAATGATAATGCTACATATATGAATCAAATAAATGGCCTAGCATCAACCACTTAATGACAATAAGGTAATAAATGCAAACTTATGTAATTTAACTTTATTTAATCTAATTTAATCAATTTAGTCATTCCAAATCAAATTTCAATTAAATCTACCATAAAAATCACATAAATTCTAATTAACATATAACACTAATCAATTTCTGATTCCGGTCGCCGATAAGGCCTTTAATTCGCAATTCGAAATTAAAACATGAACAGATCATCTACTGACAAACACAATAGAAATGCAATTAATTGCAACACACTCATACAAACAGATCGGGATTTCATTCTTATCAGTTACTTTATCATACTTAATCACAGAATTAGCACTAATTAGAGGTGAGGGTTGTCACAAATACCCAGAATGAAATTCTCAAGTTTAGAGAGAAATGAGGAGATAAAGAGGGGGCCAAACTAATTTGTAGAAAAAGTCCTCAAGAAGCATTCAACAAAATTTTAAGTGGTATTTTGAACACAACAATGTGAGATTTTATTGGCAACAATGCACAGGAAAAAAAGAAAAAGAAAAACACAAAATATAGGAAAATAAAAAAGAAATAGAACACAAAAAAAGAAACCGAACACAAACCCAAAAAAAGAAAGAGAAACCCAAACACATACATAATGAAAGATAGAGTTTAATAAACAAAAGCAACTTAATCTAGTCAAGGTCTTCAACAGATGAATTTCACAATACCTTTTTAGATCTTCAGGGTTTTCGTAGAAATCGTGAAGTTTTACTTGATTTTCAAGCTAATTCAATCCCTTCATGCTTATCAAATTATCTAATACTACGCAAACAAACAAACAAACAAAAATAAGGGAAAAAGAATTCATTACATGAAATAGCAAGTTATGAAAAAGTATTAATTTTGCAATCTTAATTATATGTCAAAGTTTCCATAAATTCAGGACTTTTTGCAATCCTCAAAACAATGCGCACTTCCCATCATTTACCTTAGTGTTAAATGACTTTCATAATGAGAGGAGAAGTGGAAAAATGGAAGAATAAGAGGGTATGCTCGTCTCTAAAGGCACGATGTAAATAATTATTGAGATCAAAATGTAGTTGAATACAAATGTAATGTTCTTGAAAAACATACCAAAAACTAAGACATTGAGAAATAACATCCCCTAGGCACAGGTATATATTGTTTTCTAAACACTTCCACAATTTTCCTGGGTATCACACATGCTACAGAACTCAATTAAAAATAGAAACCCCTAGGCACAGTTATATATATTTGTATATTTAATAAAAAATATTCCGTTTTCATTATTCATGTCGTTACAAAATTATACCAACCAAAGCTATTGTACATATATTCAATACTTTACAATAAATAAAAAAAATTACCAAACACCAAATGAAGCACACCAGTCAGTGCTATGCAATCCAGAAAATAGAATTCAAAATTAAATAACAAACAATGCACATCAGCCAGTGCTCCTGCAACCAAAAAAATAAATTTAAAATAAATAATAAACAATGCACACCAACCAGTACTCTGCAATCTCAAAAAATAAAAAGAAACATTAAAGTGAAACCTTATAGAAGAAGATATTCGAGACTTTCTGAACTTGAATATGAGACTGAATTTGTCTCAAACACCTGTCACTTGGAGGAAAACAGAAAATTTTATTTAGAAGGACCACCTACTTTAATGTTGTGGTACACCATTGATGTGTCGCATAGTACTAATGTTGTACATGCCATGATGGAGAGGCTTGAATAGTCAAAATTAGAGCGTCATAGTGTTGGTGACGCCATTCATACCCAAATCTTGCACATTCCATGATGGAGAGGCTTGAATAGCAATTTCTCATTCACCTATAAAACTCAAAGCATTATGAGCTACTTGAAATATTTTTGTTCAACAAATGGAATTAAAGTGCAATACTCACGACTTACATATGTCAAAATAGACAACAAAAGATAACATTCATTTGAATATTTTATCAGGCTTGGAATTGCATTCTTACTTTCTTTTAATGGTAACGCTGTGTTTGAATCATAATTTGGATAGAGATTTGGAAAGGAAAAGAAAAATAGAAGAAATAATTTAGTTTATATTCATTCACATTTCACTCATTCTTTTCCTCTATCTTTTCATAATCCTATCAAAATCCATGATCAAACACACTTACGAAGATTATACAACACATCTGTAACATAGACATTTTCATAAATATATCTTTTAAAAAGAAACATAAGCATGACTATGCCAATCTTAAGCAATGTTCCTACAAGAGAGGGGAAAAAGAAAAGAAAAGAAAAGAAAAGAAAAGAAAAGAAAAAGGTCATATTAGCACCTCCACAATTCAATCCCATGGGAAATTGACAGTGCAAAAAATGATTATTGAGTAGTATTTATTAAGATACAAAGCTCATAGGCATGGCTACTAATAGAATTTTTTTTTTTTTTAAAAAAAAAAATTATAGAAAAAAAAGAAGCAAAAAATCATATGCATAAAGTAACCATTCCTTTTGGAATTATATCACTGGATTTTTATTAACCCAAGAAAGACAAATTTAGTGATGTACTAAATTTGTTGTTAAAGTGGCAGATAACATCCAGGCCCGGCCCTGGCCATAGGCCCACAAGGCCATGGCTTAGAGCCCCTCAAAATAGGCCCAAAATGGGGGCCCCCTCCTATTATAAGTTAGGAATAAAGGTTGGGACCCCCTTTGGGGTCACCTCCCGTTTACCCCCCCCTTTGCCACGTGGCAAGATGTGATTGGAGGAGCAGGAAAAAAAAAGAAAAAGAAAAAGAAAAGGTGACCAATGAGAGAGAGAGGGGGGTCCAAAGGGGGTCCTAAAAAGGGGGGATGAATCATTGTTGTATAAGTTAGTATAATATGTTAGGTGTGTTTTGAGTCCAAAAAAAATAAAAAAAGGCCCAAACCAATTTAATTTTTTTTGACCTATTAAAAAACCAAAAGTTTAAGGCCCAAACCAACTTAAAAGGCCCATTTTTTAATTGTATTCCTAACCCTATTCAACCCAAACCAACTTAAAAGGCCCATTTTTTAATTGTATTCCTAACCCTATCAACCTCCCTTTGATAGCCATTACCACACCAGCAAGAGAGACGAATCTGTGCAGCCAGACGAAGCAATTCTCCAGCAGCACAGGTAATTTTCTTTTTATTTTTTTTATTTTTTTATTTTTTTTATTTTTATTCAATTAATTAAATATTTATCTTGTCTTTTGCACAATTAATTACTATTATAATATTGGTATTTACATCATCAAGAAAAAATTATTAAGTATAATAGTTCACATCATATAATTTAAAAGTTTTGTGTTTTGTTAAGTGGTGGTGCTTTTGTTTGGAATTTTGACTTAAAAAAATATTTTGATATCAACACAGTAAGCACAGGTAAATATTTTTTTTTTCTATTCAATTAATTAAATATTTGTCTTGCCTTTTGCCCAATTAATTGCTATTATAATATTGATATTTACATCATCAAGAAGAATTCATTTAAGTTTAATAGTTCACATCACATAATTTAAAAGTTTTATATTTTGTTAAGTGGTGGTGCTCTTGTTTTGAATTTTGATCTAAAAAAATATTTAGATTATGCAAGTATGATTGATTTATTTGCTTTTAAAAATGCAAGAAGAGCGAGGATCAGTGATACATATTAGTTGTCATAATGTAATACAAGTATTTTTTGTGATTTTAATGCAAATCTTTCTGTCACTTTACCTTAATTTTTTTTTTCCATTCAATAAAAAAAAATGTGAAGGGCCCCAGAAATTTAATAGGTTGATTATTGGCTTTGGGGCCCTGAAAATCTCAGGACCCGGGGCCTGATAACATCAAATTTTATTGCTAAGAATATAATTGAAACTACCTAATAGAATTTCCAGCTAATTCAATCAAACTTATAATTAATGCATGTAAGCAAATTCCTGAACCCAAACAAATATTAGCTAAACACACATACATGTTCCTCAAAGAGATAGAGAGAGAAAAAGAAAGTGAGAGGGACCAAACAAATATCTTTTGTTTATTCTCCACTACAAAAGTTTCTCTTTCTTTCTCCGATTCAAATATTTGGAAAGTAAATGCAACATATCAGTCTATACCCATTTTTTTATATAATAGGGATATGAAAACAAAACAGTTAATTTCATGAAACAGAGTACCCATGAATGGCACCTTAAACTTCACAAAAACATCAAAACAAACAAAACCTAGTAGAAATTATAACCCAATATATATATATATATATATATATGAAATGAGAGGAGGTGAAATATGGGGTTTCATGAACCTGGGACTATACATGAACCTGCTAAATGACACAGAATATATGAACCTGCTAAATGAGAAGAAAACAACATAACTGGACTATAATATCTGAATTTATTAACACTAATTAACATTTATGTGTATTTCAAAAATTAATAATGAGAAGAAAACAATTCATACACTGGACTATACATGAACCTGCTAAATGAGACAGAATATACTGTCAATAAATTCAATATAACTGCATCCATTAACAGCTAATGAAAGTTAAGTAAACATAAAGGATAACCTAATAATCAAGAACGGGAAAACATACATCAAAACAGTTTAATTTTGACCAGTTAAATCCTATTTTCCCCATAGAATTTCCTCTTCAATCATATTAGCACTATGTTGAGAGAGTTGATGTCACACCCCAAAACTCGCTCCTAAAAGTTTGGGCATGACCTATTCGAAAATGGACACTAAACCTGTTATACCTATCATACGGGGCCTGAACGGAAGCATTTAATAATAATATAAAATACATAGAATAACATCCATTGAGCTATTACTAACATGCCAGGATCACATACACGTACTCAGCTCCTTTACTGAGCGTATAACTAAACCTTATTAAAGGAAAGGGGTTATATACATACATTTTCACTTGGATAGACAATTAACCAAAAATTTAACAAAACTTTACAGACATGCATGGGCTTGGTCCGGGTGCCTGGACACATTGAGGTTGACAAATGAAAGGCGATCATCAAGGGTTAAGACTGACCTCCAAGGTGGTCACCTACAGAACAGACATAACACAAAGTAAGCCAGGCTCAGTGAATAATAGTACATAAACAAAACGATGCTTAACTTGAAACATGATATGTTAATGCGTGTGAAATTGTAAGATTGACATAGTTAGTCTGATTCTGTATTACTTTCATAACGGCCTTAGGCCCAGTCTTGAAACATAATAACTTGAAACATAATATCTTGAAGCATAATGGCTTTAAGCCCTTGAATATCATAACATTAAACTTTCAAACGTGTTGCGTAAAGCCCTTGAAACATAGTGGCATAAAAGCCCTTGAAACATGTGGCACAAGGCCCTTGGAACATATGGCACGAGGCCCTTGAAACATATGGCACGAGGGCCCTTGAAACTTGTGGCATAAAGCCCTTGTAACATATGGCACTAAGGCCCTTGAGATATTGGCATAAAGCCCTTGTAACATATTGGCACTAAGGCCCTTGAAAGTGGCATGAAGCCCTTGAAAATGGCATGAAGCCCTTGTAACATATTGGCACTAAGGCCCTTGTAACATATTGGCACTAAGGCCCTTGTAACTTGTAACGACATGTAGCCCTTGAAAATGTATGTAAACTTGTACCCATACTTAAGCTTGTAACATGCATAGACTTGTAATAGACATGAACTTGTAACATGCGTACACTTGAATACTTGGAGACTTGTAACATACATGAACTTGTATATGCTTAGAACCATACTTGAATAGAACATACTTGTCAAAGATAGAATAATTCACATCCTCATGCGGATCACATAATAATGTTAAACATTTACATGCATGTTATAGGTTCTTAACGACCTCAGGTCCATAAGTAACACCATAGAATAATCTCAATTTCAGACAGATACTTGGCTTAAAGATAAGCATGATTCCATTTATGCACTACGAACGACGTAGTTTACCTATAGATAATAAAGAATTAGTATTCGTTATTAATAAAACCGAGTTATTCCAAAGTCATACCGATGTAGACCAATCTTTCAACGTTCACATTGACTGTCAATCATCATAATGTTTGTGTAACATGTGTGTGTAACACTTACAAGAAACAGAGCGTTAGTGATAATAATTGTCAATGATAAATAAAATATATATCTTCGTACTATTACTCACAGTGCATTGGTGAAGCATTTAGTTCTCCCGAAGCATGTCCTACACACATATGAAGTCACACATTAATTCTTTAAATCATTTCCCCTAATTTCCTTTCTCATTTTAACATGATTTACAATGCCTATAACAAAGTTCATTCGTAAATCTTTTTAACATTATTTCGGAACATCTCAGAAATCTAATTAAACTTGTACACGTATAATTCAACCCACCAATTCCATAATTCTATTTTCAATTTGAGTAAAATCATTCTTTATCATCACAATTTAACCTAGGGTTTTCGAGAACATAAAGTTTGCCATAAAAATTCCTACTTCTCATACCATGACCTTACATCCCAATTTCCTCATTGATTATACATCTAAGGATCATACTCCACCACCTTAACCTATCAATTGGACCCTCAATGCTTCAAACCCGAAATCCCCAAATCCCATAATTTACTCTATATGCTCAAAAATACAAATTTGTACATCAACACAATGGAAATACCACAAATCTATCTCTTAATGTAAGTATTGAAGAGTATTAGAATCCTTACCTCAAGAATCAACAAAAGAGCAAGCTTGAGGAGAAACCTTCGCAAATCCAAGTTCCAATCGGTTAAAAACATTGATCTTTTCGTAGGCTCCATTCTTGATGTAAAAACCATGGTGGATTGTTACTCAAAATAGACGAAATCAAGGTTTTGAGGCTAGGGTTTTGGAGGATTTCAGACTTAGGAGAAGAGGAAAGAAGAGAGGGGAAAGAAAATGTAGAAAAAGATCTCAAAATCCCGTTTTTTAAGCTGCTGTCCCGAAAACCCCGCTCGAGCGGACCTATTCCCGCTCGAGCGGACCTACTCACAGCACAGATTCCAAAACTTCAAATAGGTGTAACTCTCCCATCCGGACTCCATTTTAGGTCGTTCTTGTGTCCAAATTGAAGCCCCGGAAATAAGCTTTCCAATGGTTCTAACCTCATATCCAAATTCAAAGTGTGGACAAAGAAAAGGGCAAAAGAGTGGCAGCTGTTCGTAAACGAATTATTCAAATTAAGGTTTTTGGTCCAATCTTACTTTACCATCATATTATCATCTCAATCAATACCCCAAAATAAGGTAAGAACATTTCAAATATACTAAGAAGAACATCAAAAATGAGCCCACATGCTTCAGAATCAAACTTAACCAGGTAACCCGCTCGAGTGCCCAACCTTGCGCTCGAGCGCGCAAACCAACAAAGCCGTCCGCTCGAGCGTCAACTCTCCCGCTCGAGCGGGAAATCACAACTGCCAGAACCTCAGGCTGTCTGCAAAATTGCTGGGAACCCCAAAAGTCCGCTCGAGCGGCCACTCCTCCGCTCGAGCGGAGGGAAGAATTTCTGGGTCGTCACAGTTGATTCAAGTGTTAATAAGACCTAATGGACATAGAATTAGAGCTTGACATATGTCAAAAATAAAAAATTGTAATTTGATTCTCTAAATTATTATGTAATTTGATTTTCCCACTTTCAACCCAATTTATAAAAAAATTTAACTGGAATATTAATTATGAAAAAGGTGTATATTTTAAGTGATTCCAAATAGGTGATAGTTATTGTGTTATTATGTTTGCATCTATAGATGCAAAAATAACTAAAAATTATTTAGTAGTGCATGCTTACCATCTTGCACATGATCAGCACCTCTACATATGCAAATATAATAGATGAATAGTGATTCGGTAAAAGAATCAAAGACTTATGTTTCAAATACCAGGAAAAGTTAGTGTAATTTACCAGGATGATAAGAATCCCAATATAAGCATCACATGCAACAGTATAAGAATCCCAATATAAGAAATATAAGAATCCCAATATAAAATGGTAGGCCATCACATGCAACAGTTTTTGATAAAATCCCAATATAAAATCCCCAGGGGAAAAAAAAATGATAAAAGAATCGACAATTCAAGAAATGGGTATTGAAAAAAAATAGCCCTTTATAGAGATGGACACCAGGTACGAACATCCATAAATGAATAGAGATGGCAACACAGTTCCAGATCTTGAATTTGCACAAACAAAATGATAAAAGAAAAAAAAGAAAGAAACAAGATGAATTAATAAATGAATAGAGAAATGGACCTGCAAATAGAACTGATACGAACATCCATCCAAACAACCGTTATAGAGATGGAGACCAGTAGATTTGCTCTAAACGACCATTGTTTCTACCATCAACATTGTACCCATCTACAGTGGCTTTGTCAATTGCCTTGCTCATACAAATCCTCACTCTTTAGAATCTCCATCGGATCGTGCTCTACCCATCTGCAGATTCACAAACAAAACAACAATAAAAAAACAGAGCAATCACAGAGAGAGATAGAGAGAGAGAGAGAGAGAGAGAGAGAGAGTTCTTCATACCCTGCTTGTGGGTAGAACTGAGTGAACTCGACTTGGTGGTTCCTTGATCGACATTTCTATTCTTCTCTTCCTCCTTCGAAGAGTGTTGTGTTGCGTCTCAAATTGACCAAAAAAACAGAGCAAAACAGAGAGAGGGTGTGTTCAAAATTTGAAATGAGAAAGCAAGAGATGAGAGGAGTAAGTGTGTGAGAGAGAGACATTTTCAGCCTTTGGATTGAATCAATCTAAGGGTCCACATTTTGACAAATGGACAAAAGTCCCATCAGAATTCAAAAATTATTGTGTTTTATTATATAGATATTAAAATTATATTTAAATAAAAATAAAAATATTATAAATTAAAAAAATTGAAATTATTAAATTATCTTAAATATTTCTTTTAATATGTTTTTTTTGCTAAAAAATATAATAATATATTTTAAAATATTATTAATTTTAATTTTGGAAGAGAACCAAATATTTAATATTCCCTCCACATGATTTTTAATTCAAATAATTTGATTGATAGAAGATCAAAAATTTTAAAGGGATATTAAAATTTCAAGTCTCCCTCAATAAATTTGATTGAATCTCATATAAATTTGAGTTTTTGTAAAAGAATTTTTTTCTTATAAATAAGTAGAGACCTTCACAATAATTTCAAGTTCTTAATGGAATTCCCTCACAAGAGAAAACTCCTAAAAGAGAGTTTATAATTAAAATTTTCTTATATATATATATATCTATATTAAGAAACAAAAAAATGAAAGATAGATAAAAAAAAAAAAATAGTTAGAAAATATTTTAAAAAATCAAAAATTTTAATTTCTTCAACTTGGCCTGTTCGTTTGACCCTTTCCTGAGTCACCAAATTCGGCGGTCTAACCATCGATTTATCTGATTCTCTCTAAATAAACCAATTTTTAAGTTAGAATGGTTTAAGGGTTACATTTGGACCAGAACATCGACCGATCGATAGTTCATCTGGACTAATCGACGGTCTGATCCAATTTTCAAAACCATAATTCAATGTATAAATTAACATATAAATCTTGCCATTTTGCACTTTAAAAGGATTTATTTTTTATTTTTTTTTAAGTGTAAAAGCGGCACTCTTTGAGGCGCATGCGACATGCGCTCAGCAGGGGAGATTAGGTTTTACAATTTTTTATGTGTACAAAGAAACCTTGAGCCAAAAATATATATATGTATATATATATAAAATTAAAAAAATTAATCATTATAATTAATAGAATGGAAGAGCAGTACAAATTTGAATTTGATGTTGAATTTGCTGTTCAGTTTTGGATGATTTGTGGATTGGTTTGAACTTGTCTGTATGTATGCGGTTTAGAAAAAAATTAACTCGCAACTGCCCGCAGTACGAGTTGCGGTTTGTACGGATAAGATTCGCGAATGTGCGGGCGACTGCGAGCGGTTTGCAGATTGGACTTTTTTCAATTTTCGGATTCAATTTCAATTTCCAGATTCAATATAATATAAGATTGATTTCAATTTGAAAAATAATTAACAGATTCAATTTCCCCTCCATGAAAAAATAGATTCAATTTTCTACAATGTTCACAGAGCAAATAAAAACAAACAAAAATAAAAACATTCAAAAACAATGTTCTCAAACAATGTTCTCTACAACATTTTTTTTTGTATCATGAAATTAGAGTTTGGTGTGTTAGCCAAAAATATCTAGGATAGAATGAATGAAATCAAAGGGTTCAAGTTTTTTTAATTAGAAGGAAAAAAAAAAATAAATGCGGAGAAGTTATTGCAGGTGCGGGTTAAACCTGCAACCCGCAATTATACCATATTCCAAACTGCATCCGCCCGTATTGCGTCTACGAAACCGCCCATTTGTATGAGGATCGGTTCGAATTGTGCAAGTTGTGCGATTCGAATAACCCTATACCCAATGCTAATCTATAACCCAATTAGTGCTGAAATAAAAAAACTAAATTGGACAACAAACTACATAATTAAAGAACGATAGTAAAAAGAAGTAATGTTGCGCATTATTTATTTTATTAAATTTTGTTGTCACAGTGGGTTTCCCCATTAAAAAATAAAAAATAAAAAAATAAATAGTGGGTTCCAAAGGTGGGCCAGACAGCCCAGAACTATTGTACTGTGGGCCAACAAGCCCAAAATTATTGGACTGGTAATAAAAGGAGCAACGAAAGGGGGCTCGAAGAATTTTATGGGCTTGGATGAAACTCACCCAAATCACTCTCTCACGTATCCCTTGATGTAGCCTGCTTTGTTCAGAATAGTCTACGAACATTAGGCCTGCAAAGATAATTTCAGAATAGTCTACGAACATGTAGGCCCAATGGGCTCCTGTTACTGAACAGAGGTGCAACATCACGAGCTAAAAACTGAAGCAATCAAATTTATTTGGTTTGGGCCAAGATGAAGGCTATCCACTCCACCTCATTCCTCACTAACCAAAATCTTTCAATACCCAT
The DNA here is from genome assembly GCA_036172215.1 of Camellia granthamiana. NCBI lineage: Eukaryota > Viridiplantae > Streptophyta > Magnoliopsida > Ericales > Theaceae > Camellia > Camellia granthamiana. The sequence continues at coordinate 177,589,515 of CM069904.1, read as the reverse complement.
TTCATGTCAATATATGGTCGTAAGATGGTGGCAAATTTCCCTCATGCTCATGGGAAAAACCTTTTGGAAAATGATATATAAGTTTACTTTCTATACTTATGTATAAGATAAATGATTAACCAATAATTAGAGAATAAATAAGAGAGAAAGAGTTATTTTAAATATTTTAATTGATTGCAGGTTTAGAAAATAGATCTAACTTTTGGGCTAAAATAGTACTTATGTATAAGATAAATGATTAACCAATAATTAGAGTATAAATGAGAGAGAAAGAGTTATCTTAAATATTTTAATTGATTGCAGGTTTAAAAAATAGATTAACTTTTGGGCTAAAACAGTAATACCCAAAGCTTTTCCAACCCTCCTAAATATGTAAACTTAAACGACAGAAAAATACATAAGAATACAATACTCATTGGTGTGGGCTCGGTAGGAAATAACATTGTTTTGTGTATTTTAAGTTTTTTTTTGTCGTTTGGGGACTTAAAATTTTAATCAAAAAATTAAAAAGTTACTATAAATTATCAAATTACTTTCTCTACTTTTTTGCATATATTTTTATAAAAAACTAAAAAACGATGCCAAATCTTTCATTAGAAGCAAATGAATTATGCATAAGAAACTGTGGACTACCCGAGCTTGCATTGGGCTATCTCGATTGTGCTAAGAAAGTAACCAAAGGTTTGTCCTATAGTAGATGGATGTTCCTTTACCACGTGTGATATACACTTGAATTACAGTCTTGATGCTACTTTTTTTGGGATACTATGAAAAAGAAACAAGAACACAAAAGAAGATAAATAAACAACAGATAGGGTTAGAAGGCCCTCTTATGCACGGTTACAATTATATCAGCAATAAACATAGACCTATTTGCCTCTGTTAGGCCTTTAAATACCAAAATAGTTTCATCTTGTTCCACTCTTGTGTTTGCAACAACATCTACGAGATTGTTCTCTTTGTAATGGATGTGTTTGATGGAACATCCCATTCCTCCAAGCAAAAATCTAGCATCCTCAATTAAAGCTTGAAATGGATAGTGCTAATTGAGCCTTTTGGATTAGATCTCCTACCTTCCAGCACTCTGCTTTAATCTCCAAGTCCGCCAACCTTTCTCGAAGATGATTCATGAGGCTACGAGAACCATCCACATCCCTCTTTCATCTCTGAAGAGGCAACAATACCCATCTTTACCTGGTTCTTCTTTTGCACAATATTCAGCTTAAGCTTACTTTACACTAAGAAAGGCACACTTAATTAGTTTGGGTTTTGCCTAGTCAGAGGTTAAGTGGGATTGGAGGCCTCATAAATTTTAAACTTTTTAGACATACTAGAACATTTATTGTTATGAATACTTCTTTTCTCTCATTTCCCTCTTACCCATTGCAAAATAAAATTATATAGTAAATGACCTTTTTCCACCTGAAAAAAAAATGTAAATTAATATAGAAATTGGTAGTAATAGTGTAATGGCAGCATTAATATCAAAGTCCAAATTAAGTTGCACTAGACTTCATTCAACTACTTACCTGGAAAAAAAAAAAATCAAAAGCAACCATCAAGTAATATTAAAAAAAGGGTCTTGCTACATCCCTCTAAAAAAACCCCCCTAATCCCCCTAATTTCCATATCAAGTAAAAAAAAAAAAAAACAAGGAAACAGTTGCCTAAAATGGAAATTAGGGGGATTAGGGGAGACAGTTTTAGGGCTCCAAATCATTTTCCTTAAAAAAAATACTAGTGAATAACAATAGAACATACCTTAAAAGATGCACTTACTTTCTCTTTCTTTCATTGTGATTTGTAATTTGTATATCCATTTAAGAGTGAGAATTTCAAACGCATACAGCGTGGCACCACTGTCACATGGTTATGTTATCATTGGTGCCACGCCAATATGCGCTCGAAACCTTCTCTCTTTAATTTGTTAATACAACACATAAGAGTGAGCATTCCGGACGCACATAGTGTGCCACTGGTTCCACGCTAGTGTGCGCCTAAAAACTTTCCTCTTTAATTTGTCACTATCCTGCCATCCAAAACACTTATGGTAAGTATTTTGGGACGAAAAATGAAAAAAAAAATTCAAGAACAATGATTAATGATCTTTCTCTATATATAACGTAATATTTTCACTATCAATTAACATGGTTATAAATATTGGTCCGTATATATCATATTGATTGATACATATTGAATTTTTATCATCGTGACATTATAATACATCTTAAAGACGGTGATTGGCTCACAGCTAAATCATGAGCCAATTCACAACCTATAAAGCTTACTTACAACCAATATAGTTGATTCGACTGCCACAAAAACTTAATTTCTCGCTTGATAATTTGAAAAAAAATTATAATCACAATAATTAATTTTCGATACGTACCAATCAATATTGCTGCTATCGTTACACTGACCAATACTGCCACCTAAAAAGCACTCAGCTCTCTCAATGGTAAGGAAAATATATGAATGTGATCGTGGTGTCTGAGGATTGATGTATATATACAAAATGCTTGAAAAGGCACTCAATGCTTGAAAAGGCAGCAACAGAGAGTTGGACTTATAATGAGTGGATGAGTGAGTGTGAGTGCAAAGGATAATTGCTAAGAAAAGAACAAGAAGCCACATGTATTGGTTAGAGCGAATGGATAATGGGATTGGAACAAAGTCCATCAACGTGGAGTGTGACACGTGATCACTGATTACGCATTGGATCGTCCATATACGGACCCTGCACTGCTCTCTGCCCAATGTCACCCTCTTTTTGTGGCTCCTAACGTTTCACAAAAAAAACTATTTGATGATTTAAGGACACCACCTAACAATGTTCCCCGCTAATAGAACTCAATCACATAAGCATTATTGAATAATTAACCAGTCAAATAATGCCAAGTGTAGGATGTGAAAGCAACTATTTCATTGTACCGCTAATTTTCCTGTTTTAATGAAACTTTATTTACCCAAAAAAAACTACTTCACCTTGAAGAAATTAAATGCCCTTATGACAAGTGGAATGGCCGTATTCTTTTTTTTTTTTTTTTTTTTATTCTTTTTCCTTCAGGAAAATGACGAGTTCCTCAATTCCATTTTACCGACTGCAGTCCAAATGATATTAAATAAATATTTTTGTATGTATATATTTATATATAATTTAATTTATTTAATATAATAAAATTAATGTGAAAATATTTATATATATCCCTTTTACATTAATATTAAAAAAAATTACGTACATTAAGTTTAGTATGGAGATAATAATATAAAAAAAAAAAAAAAACTAGTCACGAAAAATAATTATGAGCATATACATAATATGAAACTGATTGATATTTTTATTTTTATTTTAATTTTATTTTCTTACCAATTATTATTTTTATTTTTAAAACCTAATCAAATAAGATTATTGTAATTTACATAGAACTTATTTAGTGTAACTTTTTATAAGTTAAAATTTGATAATTAAAAAATAAAACTCCAAAAACACCCCTTCATTAATTTCTAGATAATTAACTTTCTGCCTAACAACTGCACCGAATAATTTAACACAAACTCTTATAATAATATCAATTAAAAAAAAAAAACTATATAATGTTGAGATAAATTGCACAAACAATTCAATTTATAACGTAGCTTTGTTATTGGGAATTAAAACTGTGTGTGTGGAACTGGTTCATTATTGGAAGAGACAACAGGGCCACGTGAAGCATCTTGGATGAACTTGGCACAAACACAGAGAGAAGAAGCTAAAACATAAACTTGGACTTACATGCCGTTTGCCTAGCAACAAAACACCACTTCTATTCAGCTCCCTCCGAGGAACTGCTTCATACAACACCCCCCATAGGCCTATTTGATGTACGAATAGGTTTATTTATTTATTTATTTATTTTAACTGTTTGTAATGGACAATATTATGAGATGAACAGTTCTTAGAGCGGTTGTTTGTATGTGAAATATGTATTAAAGCGTAAGAAAATAATATAAAAATTTATTTTTTTAGATTCAGTGATTTATAAAAGGGATGATAGGCTGATAATTAAGGAAGACATGAAAGAGAAGAGATGATAGGCTGGTGATTAAAAACAATATGAGAGAAAATGTTGTGAAAAGTGTATTGAAATTATAAATAATTTGACATTTTATACTTCTTGTTATGAGATTAAGGTTGAATTAATAATATTTGGGAATGGTGTGTAAATAATTTTATGGTGTTATGCATATAACAACCTTCATAATTCAAAATTGTAAACCATTATGATTTTCACAAATAATAATATAATGCGGAAAATAAATGACATACCCGGATCAGTTATGCGAAACCTTCGAGTGATCCATAATTGATTGAATGTAAACCTAATATCAATATTAGTGGAAAAATGTTTCTCTCTCTTAAACCTCTTTAGAATACATTGAATTCATAATTGATTTGATGGGTAGTCTGAATGTCCTTTTATAGGTAGAGAGGGACTAGTTTCCTTATTCAACAATGATTCCACTTTTCCATCAAAGTAGGATACTTGGAAAACACTCTTTTTTATTTACCAATTAATGTAGCAAAAAATATGGAATTATAATCCTGCCAAATCTCTAATTCATATTATCATATCATGTGGGTCAACATAATGACTAAATAATTAATTTAGTCTTACATTCTCCCACTTGGCCCATATGATAACTTATTTCAAGATTTAACAAGGTTAATATTAGGCGCGCAATAAACCATATTCAATATTACCTTTAATTTGGTTTTTATCATAATGCTATAATTAAATAGTTCACTAATATGAGTCATGGCAGTTCTACACCAATAGTGTGATATAATCCCTTCCATGTACTACAACACTAGCAACTAATTTAACATAACCCTTTAAGTGAAGAGTATAAAGAGGTCCAACGATAATGTCTTTTATGAAAGACTATTTTTATTGTCATTCATTCATTCTCATATATGTACGTACTCATTTCATAATAAGAAATATATCAGAAACACAATTAATGAGATCTCAACGTGTCAAATAACACAATCAATCATAAACAACTGTTATGGATTACATTCAAGACCCAATTGGCAAGTTTCTTTATTGTCTTTAAGAGTAATCCCTTCATCAATAGATCTGCACTTAAAAGTTATGTACTTATGTGTTTTATTGACACTTTTTGTTTATGAAATTCTTCGTTAACGACAAAGTATTTCGATTCTATGTGTTTAGCATCGTTAGAATACTTGTCATTCTAAGAAAATAAAACAATTGCGAAATTATCACAATAAATTCTCAACGACTTGGCAACAAAAGTCGACAATTCCAAATTCTGAAATAAAGTTTCGCTATAACAATTCATGAATTGTGATCTCAAAGCACATCACAAATTCAACTTTCATAAAGAATACTTATGATAGTTCGTTTTACACTTTTCTTAATTTTGCTCCTCCACATAATAGAAACAAATAATCAAAAGTGAATTTTTTATTATCAATATATTTTCTAAAGTCTGAATCTAAGTAACCAATCAATTCAAGATTATCAGACTTCGTAAATGTGAGCAAGTAATTTTTTATTCCTTATGATTACCTTATCACTTCCTTATTTGATCATTAAGTTTCTTACAATAAATGTATAAAGAATCATTTCAATTCCAATTGATTTTATAAAATTTTTGCAAAAGACTAGATTTATTTCCTTTTAAAATGTGGATAACATTATGTGAATATTCTTTTATTTTGAATCTCTATAGAACTTTTAATATATATCTTCTAAGACAATCTCAACAATTTATGTAATTCTTTCAGAAATATTTCAATTTCTATCACATAGATTGTCTTACTAATATATTTAATTTCAAAATTCTTAAGGAGAAATTTCTTAACTCGTGCGATAAATCATGTACATTATTGACAAGTAAAATATCATCAACATACAAAATTGTAAATATAAACTTACTCCCACTGATCTTTGGATATGTACACTAAATTAAAAAAAAAAAAAAAAATTCTTTAAATCCAAAGGAAAAATAGTATCATAAAACTTAAGATATAATTTGTAGAAAACTTGTTTAAGTCCACAAATTGATTTTTTTTTAAGTTTGCAAGTCACATTTTCATTTTTCTCAATAGGGAAACCTTTGAATTGATCTATACAAAATTCTTCATCTAAACTCTCTTTCAGAAAATTAATTTTCACATACATTTAATACAACTCAATATCATAATGAGTTACCAATGCCATAATGATTCTAAATCAACCTTTTAAGATACAAGTGAAAAAAGAATATCTTCTTGTAATCAATGTCTACTTTTTGAGTAAAATCTTTGACCACATATCTAGTATTATATCATTTTATATTACCTTTAGAACAATAAATATTTTTGTATCCTTAGACAATTTAATGATATCCCAAATTTCATTTTGCTCTATTGATTTCAACTCATCATTCATGACATCAATTCATTTAGTAGAATCAATACTTTCTATGGCTTGTGACAATAAAACCGAGTCTTTACTTATCCCAATATTATAATAAGATTGTTATAGATATATCACATAATCATTCGAAATGACAAATCTTTTTACCTTATGAGATCTTCTTAATATTATTTCTTGTGATTCTTCTATAACTTTTCATTGGTGATAATTACGTTATGGAGTAATTGATTATTCATTTGTTGTTCCAAGACATTAAGTTATTTAACAACTATAAGAACAACAATTTCCTTCAAATTATGGGTAATAATACTTGTACCCAAACTTATTGAATAATCACATTTCATGATTTATCACTCTGTAGCTTGACTTTTACCCGTCCCCTTTCAGAGGTCGAAATAAGCCCTACAGTATCGGACTCCCGCGGTTCTGAATCTGATTCCATAAGTGTAATGTAAAATAGATAAATACCAAAGAGTCTAAATCCGACAAATCTTTTGAAAAATCGATTTTGAATCAAATTGCCAAAAATGGACTGCTTTGCCAGATACATAGTCGCCACCTAAATATTTTTTTGTGAAATTTAGGAAACCCATGACTCATGCCAAAGGCCACATGTTCGTCATTACCAAGATTATCTCGGCTCGAAAACTTAGGTACGAGAGGGAAAAGTCATAAATTGAGCACCCCGCTTGCCTAATCAAAGATCGGCCTCTACTAATCATGATATGAATCTTACTTTGCATTTATATGTTCTTGTTCCGGTTATTAATCTAGCATTACTATGTGATGCGTACATATAAGTATAGACTAACTTGCAATAATTGGAACACTTGAGTCATGTTTGTTTTCTGAAAAGAGTTTGAATTTGCCACTTGAAAAGTGGGCTTAAATGTGCATGGCTCAAATTATTCCAATTCAAGCAATTAGCCTTCATCTACAGGTATAAAAGCAGGTATATCAATTAAGCACTTAGCCTCATAGAAAGC
>CM069904.1:177560054-177581902 GCA_036172215.1 Camellia granthamiana | reverse complement strand
GTTTGACATTTATTTTTGTCAAATTAGTTTATTTTTTTATCAAATTGACAATTTTGCCCTTGAAAAATCTAATGATATCTTCAATTGGTCCTTATTTGGAACAAGATTCAAAATTTAGGGTCAAATGTGTCACAATTGAAAAGTTAGAGATCAAAGTGACACAAAACCCCAAACTATAGGGACTATTTATGTAATTTGCCCTTTTTTTTAAAAAAATTTGAAATTAAAACTATAGTAAAATTATGTAAACATAATTGCTAATCACATTTTTTTACTTAATGTATGATATTTATATTGACCACCTTTTTCAGGTTTATTTTTTTAAGTATTTATATAGAAATAAAAAAATGTCGTTAAGAATAAATTTTTCCGTAATTTAGTTATAAATTTGCCCATTATTATTTTTAAATTTTGAATAAAAGAAAACATAAAATAAATTGATTGAAAATATTACATTTGTCATTTTTTTTTTCTGCATGCAAAAAAGAAAAAGAAAACATTTAAAAATTATAATTCAATATATACAAATAATTTTAAACCCAACCCGTGCGACATAGCACGGGTGAAACACTAGTACATATATATATAATATTTGGTAAATCGATGGAGTTGATGGTTAAATGTTGTAAGAGAATCGCCAGTAGATGGTTAGAGTTCATTGAAGCTTACCGATTATTATTTGAAAGGTGGTTGGACTTTGTCAATTGGCGATGAAAAATAGGAAAGAATAAAAATTTTATTTTGAAAAAAATAATATATATATTTTACATCTAAAAATTTTAAAATCAATTTTAAATTTTTATAAAAATAAAAAACAAAAGCATTACCAAACAAACAACAAAGGGTAGGTGAGAGGGTAATTTATGAACAAATTAGACCGAGTTAGAAGAATCTTCTTTGGAAGTTGGGCCGCACAATGGGCCAAGATAAAGAGCTGGTGTAGCTCGGTCTTGGGCTAAGAAGACACTAGGTTGATCAGAGATAGATTGCCAGAGCCTAGACCTAGCTATTTGAAGGTAATCATTTTAATCGGACCAAGATGTTGTCAATAGAGAGAGCCGAGCTATGTGTAGCTCGGTCGGGTACCATTTGGTAGATCGGCTTCCGGTCACACGGCCCAAACCATAGGGAACCGAGATAAGGCAGCTTGGTTAAGAATGCATATCTGAGCATGAGGGTGTTGCCATCTCACTTAGCTTGCAATGATGAGGATGTTTTAAGGATAAGCATTATCCTTAGGCATGAGACTCTTAGGAGGACTTTGGTAAGGAGAGTAGAGTCCTACAAAGATTGTACAAACCATCTCATTTGGTGGTAGTGAGTAGATGTAATCAGGATAGGCATTATCTTTGATCTTTGGTGTGTGATTCTTAGGAACACTCTTATAAGGAGAGTTAGAGTCCACTAGAATTGTGCCAGGTGAAATCTATAAAAACTCATGATAGAACATATGTACATATATGACAATTCTTATTCTCAAATACACAAAACTTACGGTCTATTGTCTAACGTATGTACACTTGTATGACAATTCTTATTCTCAAATACATAGAACTTATGGTCTATTGTCTAATTGCTAACTTAAGCATCGAAGGGGTTTTTGGCAACATCCGCCGGTTAACTCACGTTTGTGTTTTCAGATATTTTTAGGTAGTAAAGTGACGACGTTTAAAAAAATACAAATTTAATTAACAGGATTATATAAAAAGATTATTCTATGCTCATACAGTAGGAAAACTTTCGTGCAAGAAAAAAGGGTGAATTAAATGAAGCAGAAAGGAGAGAGGAGAGGAGAGGAGACCAGGGGAGTAGGGGTCCCGAAATTGACAATGAGTTGGAGAGAGGAGATTCTTTAGAGGGAGGGACCATTTGGGGCATCTCACTTTCCCCATTAATTATATTATCTACTGTTATTGGTTGAAGAAAAAAAAAATGGGGAAAAAAAAAAAAACACGTATATAATTACATTTGAAAGGGGCAGTTTTGTCATCAAGGCTATTGTTTCGTGGTCTTTGGCTTTTTGAGGGACATCTCACTTTTATTATCTAGACATATAATTCTTATTAGAAAAAAAAATATTAACCTTTCACAATCATTTGCCAGTAATAATTTTGAATGTGTCTTAATTGTATATATATTTTTAAACTCACAAATCTATCACACCATTTTATACAAAAAATTAAAAAAATACTTAGGGCTCTTTTTTTATAATTATAAAAATATTTTTAATTATTTTTTTATATTTAATTTTTTAAATTATTGTATATCATGTATTAATATAAATTATAAAAATATTTTTTATGAATGTAGCTGACAATACCCATATTCTATTCTTCTTTATTAAATTCTTACATGATCAACTCATCTGTCAATTATTCTTATATTCGTACTCGTATCCAATATGCTTTCTAAATAAAAAATCTTAATGTAATGTTTTGAAAATAAAGAGTAATTAGACAGGAGAGGAAGGAGAGGTGGTTAGGGGGAATAAAGTTTTAGGGTCCTACTTGCCTCCAAAACGAAGGGCACCCAAGTCGGATTCAAGGGTTCACTCACCACAGACAAAACAAAATAATCAAGCCAACCTTCAAATGGATAATGACCCTCTCCCATTTCAAGATTTCTTCTTATCTTTCTTGTCTCCTATTTTGGATCATTGAATAGATTTAGATAAGCATTTAAATGCGATAGAAAAAAAAATATGAAATATGATTATATTTTATTCATATTTTATTTTTTTTTCTTTTCTTTTTATATCTCTCACCAAATTTATAAAATAAAAAAAGTCTAAGATTTCGTTTGGAATGTGAGTTAGTTTTTTGACTTTTTGATTATTTGAATCTGGGACAAAAAAAATTCGTTTGTGATAAGTTTTTTTTGACCTTTTTTAACTTTTATAAGAAAAAAAATAAATAATATAATTTAAATGTGATATTTTAGCCTAAGATTAAAAAGTTTATTTACCTTTTTGTCACTATTTTAGTCACAACCCACCCCACCTTCACCCAACTTCTCAAAACGAGTGCTAAGTAAAAAATTAGTAAGAATCCTCCATAAAAATCTCCTCAATATAAAGACAAGTATACCCTTGTTATATACATCCTTCTATTTTTGCTGCCCTTGGTTACTTATCCTCATCTTTTATTCACTATTGTTTCAAATACAACAACAAGAACATAAAAGCGAAAGTAAAAATTCAAAAAAAAATATACCTACTCTCTCATTCTAGTGAAATTTGAGCTAACCATTCTGACAAAACACTGTATTTGTATATAATTTAAGAATTTTTTAAAATGCTATTAAACAATTGTGTCAACCATAAAGCATACCTAGTTTTTGACCAACTTAGGATTAATTAATCAGACTTGCAACAAACAAGTTTATCATCTTTTTTTTTTTAATTTTCGTTCCCTATTTTAAAACAATGATTCGGAGGTTGTAGGACAACTACGCACGTTAGCGGATGGCATCAAAACTAAGAAAAACGAATGAATATAGTTAAAATCAAAATATGTGAAAAGCGGCAGTATTTTTTTAGACTTAAGGTTCATGTCAACCATATTTAGGTCAAGTTTGGCATCCTCCAAAAAATTCAAAAAGTCAAAAAGTCACTATCCTATTTAACTCACATCATCTTATTTAAGTCACATTACCTCTCTAACACATCACTTCAAACCCAACCCAAATCCAACCCATATTCATAAAAAGTCAAAAAGTGCACTTATTTAGTTTTCCCCAAACTTTGGCCTTAAGTTAAAATGCATTTAATGCAAGAACATGTATTTTATTTTATTTAGGCCTCGTTTGGGAATCTTCTTTTTTAGTCAAAAAGTTACTAAATTAGCCAAAAAATCAACAACCCATACCAAAAAGTCAAAGATTCTCTTTTTTGTCTACTTTTTGCACATCTTTTCGTAAAAAGCCAAAAATTCATCCCAAACATACTAATTTTTTTAGCTCATATTTTAACCAAATAACCAAAAAGTTACTAAATTAGCCTATTCCCAAACGAGGCCTTAATAACAGGAGAGACCTAAAGCGGTGCTTTGGTAGTGAACAGAAACAATGTATACAAGCAATTGTGGACTAAATTCATTTTTAATAATTATATATTGGCACACTTTATACATCACGAAATTATTGTGGGATATTTCACATTTGATATTTTTAATAACATTATACCCTTAAGTCAAATTATTAACAAAAACAAAACTTTAAAATGTATTCTTCTATACAACCTATCTATACACACTCATAGCCACTATCTTCCCCGTTGTGGCCATTATCGCATGTGTAGCCACTCTAGGCCCCTCTCCCATTTGCATAGTCGCCACCCTTAGCTCCTCGTCTACCCCAACCCTAGCCCCAACTCCTCCTCACATGCCCTTTCCATTTTCTCATGCCCCCCTTCTTCTTAGCTTCTCTTATTGACCCTCAGCTGCTCTTTACCTCTGGTTGCGTCTCACCCTAATTCATTCTCACTCTCATTTGCCCCTTTCCAATCTCCCTCTTTTGCTTTTAAATCTCTCTTTGATATGGAAAGAAATGGAGAGGGACATGAGGCGTTTAGGTTGGGGTGGTAGGCATCGGGGTGCAAAGGGGAATGGGAGGTGGGGAGTGTGAGGGAAGGGAATGGGTAAGGGTTGACATAAAGGGCCATTTATGTTCATTTAAAAAAAATTAAAAAAATAAAATTGTGTCAAAGATTGCTTGCATGTGAAACAAAATTAATTTAAATAAATAAAAACTTATATTATTGAAAAGCTAGAAAAGATTATTTTAATTTTTACGTTTAAATTATAACTTTTAACTTGTCTTGAAGCTATACTTTCCAAATAAAATAGTAAGAAAACTCCAAGTATATTATTGTAAATATGATCAAACGCGAAGGGTATAAGTGAGAATAAAAAATTTGCGGTGGGAGTGACGTTTCCGGGACGGTATGGATCTTAGTTAAACTGGGGGGAGCCTCAAACATTGACAATTGAAGAATGCTTGATTCCGTAATGAGATGGGTAACTCCTTTTTGACAATTTTATAAAATTGAAAGGACTCTTTTAAAAATAATATATTAAACACAAAAACATATATAGTTATATTTTATTAAGTTGAGATTCCAACCACATTACTTTTGCGTAGTATGGAAAGAAAGTTGTCTTTCTTAAGCCAATTGCGGCTGTGATTTTTGATTTTTCTTCTCTTTCTCTCTCTTTCACATCTTTTTCTTTTCTTTTCTTTTTTATTGGTTGAGAGTGGAAGGAGCTTGCGTGTGGGTGTTGAAGAGGGTTTTAAGGAGAAAGATAGAAACGTCAAAGGCTGCAATTATTGTGGTTTTTCAGTAAACAATGTTGTCAAGTGGAACATGTCTGTCTTTTTTGTTTTTGTTTTTCTTTTCTTTTTTTATTTTATCGGGGCATTTGAAGTTCCGTGAAGACTAATCTCTTAATTACTACATGTATCTTTTTAGAAAAATACTTAAAAATTTTAAAATATTATTATTCAATTTATTATATTAACATGACAGGAGTTAATTCTTATTGTTTGATTATATTCAAACAAATTAATAATTAACATATCACCCTTCATATTATTAAAAATAAATTTAAGAGTAATTTTTAAGAATTTCTAATATCATTCTTTTTGTCAATTCACATACTCTAAGCCGTAAGGTAAGGCAAAAGGAAATTTAAACCATCTTAGCCTCACCACCTAGCCCTTCTTAATTTCTTTGAGAGCTTCTCCTAACTCTTTTTTTACTTCTTCTTCTTCAAATTTAGATCTAAGACTCTAGATCTTTCTCTCACTTTCTCAATCACTCTTTCTCTCACGACAACATAAAATTATTGGAATTAATAACAACGACGTGTAGAATGGAAGTTGATGATAATTGAAAGTGATAAAGCATTTTAAATTTTTTATCCTTATTAATAATTTCACCCAAGAATATTTTTTAGAATGTATTTGGAGACTACCTGTCACTTTCTAGTGAGAAACGTGACTCCGGATTTTGTGTTTCACTTAAATTGGTTTAACCCTTTTGAGGCTACCCTCCTTTGAAGCATTTGTGTTGGACTTTAAAGAACACATATGTAGAAAAAGCAACCTCATAACTACGGAGTATACTTAAGAATGTTTCTTTAAATTGAAGGACTTTCCTTTCTATTATTTACATGGATTAAAATACTAATCATTGAGATCAGACATTCTCTGTTTGTCTAAAAACATAACATTATATTATAATTCATTAACTTCACCGCACTACAAGTATATATTTTTCTTCGCGCAATAATTAACTAAAACGAGTTGCACTAAGGGACAATGATGTCCATGAAGAAATTAAGTTCTATGGACCAATCATTCAAGTATTATGCACATTTTCTTTTCTCTTTTTCTTGATGAGGCATCATTTGATGTGTACTAAATGGTGCTACACCATGTAAAGCATTTCTATATTAATACATATTGTGATTTTTCTGTTTAAAATTTAATTCATCCAAAAACATATACTCTCTGTCAGTCTCACTTTGTTAGTTTTTTTTATGTTTTTTATTTAAGATGTCTCAAAATGTTAGTCCTATTTAAAAGTCAAGATAAAATATATTAAGTTTTCAAAAACTATCATTTTTAAATGGTTAGAAATATATTAAAAATTAAAAAGAGAATGACATTATTTGGAATAAGTGTTTTAAAATTTAAATTGAAATGCAATGATTACATGACCTTTAAAAAAGTTAAAATTTTTGAAAAGAACCATCAAAATGGGGCAGAGAGAGTGTTATATAAAAAATAACATAGTGATACAAATTTAAAATCTAACTCATCTAAAAATTTAAATTATTACAGAAATAATAAATTTGAGCAATATTTTGCTCTACCAAATTTTGACTCTGAATCGCTTGAATTTGTACACGTCAGTCATTCGGCCGATCATCTGGGAACAAGGTGACAACCACAGTTAACAAGGGTTGCATCAATCGTTCAACTTACAAAATTCGGACAATTCCAGCGAACTAAAATTCGGTGTATCAATAATTTTTCAATGAATTTATTATTTATATAATAACTTCAATATATACATCTATTTATATTTCAAGGTTAAGTGAAAAATAATAATTATACTACATGTAGACATGAACAAGTTAAATTAAATTTATTCACCCAAAAAAAATGAACAAGTTAAATTAAACCAATTATATTCTATGAAAGAGAAAATTATCACACAAATCTGTCTTATATCTTACGTGGTATGCCTTTATAATTCTATTAATTCTATACTTATTATTTTTTATTTTTTCTCTAATGTATTATACAAAGCAAACACCATTATTTTGTGAGTACAAAACCTAACTAACGGAATTTCTCCTATGGAAGGGATTTCTAGAACACAAAGGGGAAGAAATTCAAATGTCATTATAGATTCCAAAGTTGACAAAGGATTTCATTCTTTAGATTTCATTCTTTAATGATGACGATACCTTATTGTAGCTTACTAGCTTGAGATTAGTAGAATATTTGTAGCTCTTTTTTTCTTCAAATTCAAGCTAATTTTGTCAATCCCGGCCCCCTGAAGCAAGAAGTTAGACTTATAACAATTAATATGTATATACACACAAAAAGTAGCATAACTATAGTCTTGTGGGTTCTCTCTCTCTCTCTCTCTCTCTCTCTCTCTCTCTCACTAATGTACCTTTTAGTCTTTTAAAAGCTTAATCAGATTGGGGACCTCATGGTGGCCACATAGTCGGAATGCCATTTAGGCAAGCTATGAGTTAGTTTTTGTTAAAAAAAAGCTTAATAATGAAGAACAAATTATAAAACAAATGAACGAAAGTTAATTTATTTGACATGTTCTTAATTTTTTTAGATATTCTAATGAATTTTTAGAATGACTAAAGTAAATTTTTTTAATCAATAAACTGACTTTTAAGTCACAGTCAAATATAGAAATAACAATAGTTTTGACCATTAAAATTATTTCATTCGAAACCAATAAAATAGAATTTCTTTTAGTATTTTATGTCTCATTCCTTGTGATTATACTTGTAAGTAGACGTGTATAAGTGCACATAACTTGTCGTTCATAACAAGTATATAGATTGTTGTAACAAGGGAAAGAGAAAGGAAACTGCTTAAGTAACTTTTTGAATAGAGGATTCATACTTGTAAGTACACATATAATTGTACATAACTTGTACTTTATAAGATGAGTATGAGAGATTGTTGTTGTTTACTGTAGAGAAAGAAAGGAAATTGCATATGTAGCTTTCTGAAAATGTCATCAAGCCACACAACACAAGAAAGAAACTCCTTCTAAAGCAAGTCATCGCATAAACTACAAACAAACCAAAACCCACCCCACTTGACAATAGTCAATTACATCAAAACTTGATTCTTATTCCTTTTTTTTCAAAAGCAAATCCGATCCACTTTTGTGGCCATCTAAAGAGGTGCATCAGAAACTTTTTTCTTTGTTTCTCTATATATATATATATTTTATTCTAGTCATGGGTGGTGGGAAAAAATTGTTGTTAATAAAAGAAAAAGGCTTGTATTATCAAATATGCTGTGGACAAGTTAAATCTTCCAACTTGGATCAGTCGATTGATCACAATGGAAGTTTAGTCAAGTAGGAGTATTGTCCTCTTTGGTGGTTTAGTGGCTTCTAATACAGAGTTTTTGACTATGAGTATTGTAGAGAAGTGGCTATAATGGGATTTGGAGTTATTTGGTTGCTGCCAAAGCACCTTAATTGTTGCTTTCATAAATTAGTGTCTTTCAATAATGAAAGATATATAGTTATAGTGCACAAGATTTTCGTCATTGTGATATTTTAAAAAAGATCAAATATATACAGTTTTATCCCTATTGTGAAAAACTTATTTATGTAATTTGAACTCATAACGAATAGGCTATAATAAAACAATGTTGTATCAAGACCCACCCTAATACTTTTCAATACCAAACCTTTTTTAAAATATGTGTGTTTTCATGTAACCGAACACACCAAAACACTTTAAGCGCTACAAAAACTATTTTAAACTAATTTACCTCAAAATCAAACATGGCCTAATCTACGTTCTTCAATGATGAGCTTATTATACTTTTTTTGTGCTTGTGGTTATGGTTAAAAGTAGTAGTTGTGACCTTGATCTAATATCGTGATGCGTCCAACTATATATATGTATATTGTTAGGTCAAAATATCAAATCATCTCAACAAGTATAGGAACACATAAATTATTTTCGAAAAAGTAAAGTTTACATCAAAATAAATACAATTATGGGAGTCGAATAAATGAAATTACTAATCAGAAAATAGGACACATCAAAGCCCATCTTTGATGGGCCAAATTTAACCAAAGCCCACTAGACTCAAGTAGTCATTGCTGAGTAAAATCAAATCGGCTGAAGATTGTGCCAAGTTGAAGGACCTGGGCCGTACTTCGGGGCTAAGTACATCGGGTTAATCGGCATGATAATCTATTTTAAGTGAGCTCAGGCTGTCTTTTTCTGAGGAAATAGTAGGGAGATGGTCCCTGACATGGCGATGATCAAGAGTTAAGTTACATGGGAAAATATCTGGAAGAATGGCTCTATAAAAAAAGGTAAAGGTAGATTAAAAAGATATGCTCTAATAACTTGCACTTTAAGAAATTCAGGGACTTCTTCCTTTCTTCGAAAAATAATAACTTACTCGTTAGAGTGCTAATTTCGTCACCTCCGACCGAAGTGTTTTTTCTGCTTCAAGCAACAGAATAAGAATATTTCAAGGACTTATTTGGAGTAGGGGAGTATCGCAAAACCATCCCTCACAACAATGTTGTCAACACGGTACCTTGTGCACTTTTTGTGAAAAATTAATGTATTTGTAGAATTTTTGATGGAATAAAGCACTCTCTCAGAGCTACTAATGCAGATTGGGCCATTTGAACCCACTTCAAAATTGGACCCATGCTATGCCTCACTGCTGGGCTGATAATTTCCCACTCGGAGTTGGGTACTAATGGCCCAACTTATTAAATCTAACCCAGTGCTGACCCAATTTAATAGAAGTTCTTTCTCTGGTCTAAACTAGGCATCTCCTATAATTGTCCCCAAAAAAATTCTCCATCTCCTATAACAACAACTTGTGGTACTCTTTAACCTCGAATCAATCCAAACTGAAAGTGAACACAGGTTACTTGAATCATGTTCCATCTGGTCCATGTTGGCTAGTATTATCCCCTCTCCTCCTTTTTGAATCTCGCAAATTTATTTGTCCCAAAATCTATTTTCATCACACGATCAAATTAGAAAAATTCATAATATGATAAAAATATGATTTATGACAAGGAAACCGAAGAGGATCCAGAGTTTAGATAGAGATTCCGACATCTACTCCTTCTCGCCACAACTAAAGTGATCGAGCATATGATAAAGTGAAATATTAAAAAACTAATCAAATAATTTGTTCAGGTGACAATAAGTGTTTAGATTTTGAATTGAAAAGAGATTAGTCGAAGGAAACGAGAAAGGAAGGGAGATAATCGGATTAGCTCATTTTGCAACTCTTGTACACTTTTATTCATGAGGTTAAGAGGTCAATCATTGCAAAATAAAAATAAAAATAAAAATAAAAATTATTTATTCCACATTTTAGAGGATGTATTGAGTTACTTATTTCTTCTCATTATAATTTTTTTTTTTTTTTTTTTTTTTTTGTAGTGATTGTTTGACTGTAGTTATTAAATTTTTAATTATATGTTGTTAATTATAATTGTCAACCGTAAGGGGTTGGCCTAGTGGGTGTAACTTGGGGTTTAAGGGTGTGCTCTATTTAGGTCTCAGGTTTAACTCTCATTAGAAGCAATCCGCTCCTTAATGCTATGCTTGTAGGCTTTGTCCAAAATTTGCCCGATCCACGTGAAGGGAACGCTTTGTGTGAGTCCTGAAATTAGTTGAAGTGCGCATAAGATAGCCCGAGCACCCGATCATAAAAAAAAATTATAATTATCAGAGTTTGAAGTAATTCTTTTCAAATGACCTATATCAATTATTCAAATAAGAATCTTTCCACAATTCAACACCATATATTATAATTTGTCTATACATTTCTTTTTTCGTAATTGGTTTGGAAATATACTATTTTAATAACTTTTTTATTTTTTATGAAAATATGTACAAAAAAATAAAAATAATGATGTGATAATTTATAATGATTTTTTAACTTTTTGGCTAAAATTACAAATTATCAAACTACAGATCAATCAAATAAAAAACATCAGTGATATGAATACCAGTCAATCTCGAATTGTTTTATCTCTTTTTATCTATGGTTGACGTCTTGTTTGGCAACATGTTATTTTAATAATTTTTTTGTTTTATTTCTTTTTATTTATGGTTGAAGTCTCGTTTAGGAATATATTATTTTAGTAATTTTTTATAAAAAGATGTATAAAACAATAGAAAAAATGATGTGACAATTTATAATGACTTTTTGACTTTAACAGAAAATTAACAAAAGAGGCCTGAATTGAAAACTAGAAGTTCTTTTTTTTTTTTTAATTCCAGATTATTTGGTTATGAAAACAGTACATATATATGTCCGTTCAACAATAGTCAATAATAGAAAATTTCAAAAACAAAGGTCCTACCGGGAGTCGAACCCAGGTCGCTGGATTCAAAGTCCAGAGTGCTAACCACTACACCATAGAACCATTTGATGACAAACTTTTTAGAATAATTTAATATACACGAATTATGAATCATTCACATTCTCTCCTGATTAGTAAAAGGACACGCACAACCAACTGCCATAATTCCCAAATTGGGCATGGAATTTTCTGTCTCTAATTCTTCTAATATCATAGAGTACTCAGAGTCATTGAATTATACATTAAATTATTGTGCTTCAAAATTCTCACATGTAGGGATGTTAGCATTTTGGTAGAATTTTATACCGAACCGACAATATCGGTTCTATTATATTGAGAACTGATACAAACTGATTTTTTCACTAAACCACACCAAACCGTACAAATTCAAACGATTCAGTTCGGTGTGATTTTCGATTTAGATCTTTTCAAATTTGAGTTACTTCTTAAATTTGTAGTATAGTTGTTGGCTTTTTGGCTTTCGAAGGTTATTTTTGTAATTATGACCGTGCCAGTAAGGATCAATCAGTCCTTACAGAATATTAATTGCTAACCAATTATCAGACGATTGTGTTTTAGTTCTTTCAGCCTCAATGAAGATGACTTTTACTGGTGGCTTTGTTTAGGAGAATTAAGCAAACAATGATTAAATGAAGAACAATTGTAGTATTTCATTAAGCAAAATGAAAGACTTACAAAGATCCAAATCAGCCTCGTAGAAGTTCACAGCAACAAGCTACTTGAAAACTACTTCTAT
Organism: Camellia granthamiana; assembly: GCA_036172215.1. Taxonomy (NCBI): domain Eukaryota; kingdom Viridiplantae; phylum Streptophyta; class Magnoliopsida; order Ericales; family Theaceae; genus Camellia; species Camellia granthamiana. The sequence goes on along the minus strand of CM069904.1, from coordinate 177,569,513 downwards.
GAACGAAATACAGTGCAGGAATTTGAAGTACAGAAATATAAAGAACAAGAAATATAAAAACTAGAATGAAAAATAAAGTAGATAAAACTGATTTTTTGGATCTGAGTTTGGGGGTACTTTCTGGGGCTTTCTCTGCTATTTATACTTCTCACTGAAAACCGTCGAACTGTATTTCTAACTGTCGAATCACTCCTCCATGATCGCTGATCATGTTGCTTTATAGTTAGCTCCACTATGCCAATATCTGCAGCTAGGCTTCCCTCATAATTTTGAATTTAATTATGAGTAACCGTTGAAACCACATCATTTTGCATCTCTTTGCTGATCCAGTGCTACGCAGATCTTATAAGAACCAATACTAACTGTCATGTGTACAATTACGATCGAAGGTTTAAATTGTTTTCCCGCATTGCCCTTATCTTGCCACGTGTCAAACTGTGATTGGCTTATACAAAATATGTAGCCAACATTACCCCCCATACTAATATACCCAATACTTGGCGATATTAGTGGATCAAGGTATTTTACCCACGTCTTAGAACGTACATGGGCTCTACATTTTTCAGAAATGCAACCGTCATTCTTCAATGAAACATTTACATTAAATTTTCTTCTAACCCTTGAACACTCTCACTATCTCAGTATTTGAAAATACTAGTTCAGCTCTCATGGCCAAGCAGACCTTTTCTTACCTCGATCAAGCATACGAAGATTTATTTGATAATGTTGTTCGTCCTCGAAAGAATCTTCATACATTGATTAGCCACCTTTACCCACCTTCTTATATTCAAGTCATGGAAGCTTTTGCAAATTATCAACCTTTGGACTACGAACCTGTTGTTCACAACTCCTTAACCCAAAATTTTGCAAACATGGATATTGGAAGCTCTTCTTCTGACCCAAAACCTTCTGCGTGGGATGAAGCTGCTGCTTTATCTTCCTCTAGGGCTTCTGGTTGGAGAAGCTGGCCAGAACCTGAGGAGTCTAAGTTCAGGGAACAAATCAATCATCATTTTGTCGAATTCGTTGATCCTCTAACTTTCCCTCCCTTTGCTCAGAGTTCAGTAGTTTACCCATATGTATCCATCAACCACCGACGCCATTTAGAAGATAACTTACTCATAGCATGGTACACGTCTTCCATGCCTACGAAGATAGTTCAAGCCACCCCTCGTCCAGAAGAGGCCCAAGGATACAGCCTGTCATTCTTAGCTCAAAGGGCTAAACTTTGCTCTTCTGACTGGCTTGACATTGTTAACAACCCCCAATTTCCTCCTTCTTTCGAGATGGAAGCTCCTGCGCCTCCTCTTTCGCAAAATCCTCACTAGATAGAGGAACTGAGACTTATTCTCTTTGAGGACCAGTTTCTCCCCTCCTATCATCCTCCATCTCCCCCTGCCAAACATCAGAGACAGTAAGCCCAACTTATGCTTGCGGTCTTTTCTCACTTGCCCTTCAATGTTCTTAAGGACGATGTTTCTCTCAAGAACTTTCGATAGGCTTGTGATGTTATGACCCGAGGTCATGTCCTCAACCCTATTGCCTAAGCAGAACTTCAAATGTTTTTAGACCAGCTCTCATTACTTCTTCATTGGCACCACATTTCTGTGGCCACCACAAGATCCTTAGATCAAATCTCAGCTCGTCGAGTTCATACTCAGTATGAAGCAGAGAACCTCATCGATGAATATAATGATTTCAAGAATAAAGACTTTGCATACTGGGATGACTTGGACATGGATAAAATGGAACAATGGTTGAAGGAAACAAAATTAGAAATAAGGCTGAGAAACTTTTTTATCAAGTTAGAGCATATCAACTTCAAAAGCCCAGCCTGGAGAAGATAGAAGATAGAATAAAGAAAGAACAGAAGTTCATTGACCACAGTTGGAGCAAATTTCATGACCTCGTTATTTATTCTGTTCCTTATTTTTACGAGCTTGAATACGTAGCCAAATAAGGCCTATGATGTAATTGCTCTTATTTTAATAAAGCTAAGATGTTTTCTTTTATTTGGCATGGTTTGATTTTACCTTATTTGTCAAAGTCAAACAAACTTAGGGCTTCGAAGTCAACAATTTCATCATTTGAATCTCAATTCGACCATTCCCAATGGCAATACTGAAAAAACCAGCTTGAACTTCTCCAACTTATGGAGTGTATTTCACAACTTTTGCCGGTTTCCTTTTAGAATCAGAGCTCTGAATTCACCAATTTTGCCTTTCGAAACATGATTTGATCATATCCAATTCCCCAACATACGGTTAACATAACCAAGGACTTTCAAATCAATTTTGTTTCGAACAAACAATCTATATTTTCCAAAGTATGGAAACCTCTACTAAGTACTGCACTGCTTTATTTGGAAAAAGTAATTTCTTCTGTATACTATCAAACCAGCTATTGGTTTGAAACTTGGAACAAGCAATTTCCAACCGTAAGTGTCACGACCCAAACCCGCCCCTATGGGTTTAGCACCGTAACCGGCCAGTAATCCGAGATTACCGAAGGCCTGCTTAACAGTAGAACAGTAATATAGAGTACAGGGGCATGGCGGAAGCCAATACAGTAAATGAAACAATGTCCAATGAGCTGTGACAGTCTGTATGCAAAAAGACTTTTCATACATATAGACATTCAGTACAGAGCAGTATGCATCATATATACAATCATTCAGTACAGGGACTTAATCCCTATTAAACAGTACAGTACAGTGCAAAATATTCAGTCTACACAGTAGTACATCACAGATACAGAGACAGGCGGGGAGATTAAAACACCCCTAAGCCATAGCTTGAACAGTACTGGAACCTCAAAGTGAGGCACAAAGGTTGGCTTGACAAAACTGGAGTTTACCCCGACGCTTCTAGCAACGGTCCGGTGCCTGTACACCTACATATATATATGAGCAGTGAGCTAAAACCCAGTGAATAACATAATGCGTAAAGGGGTTAAGAAAGAATGTCCTTTCAGTATTTTAAACAGTCGTTTGCCTCGGTAAATCAGTTATACAGTCGGTGGCTTATACTTCATGTCATATCAGTCATTTAGAAATCATAGTAATCGTACGTAGCACATCCGATAGCAAAACAGTACGGTGGTAGTAGCAGTGTCCGTACGATGTCAGTACAGTAGTAGTAACGGTAACAGTACAGTAACAGTAACGGTAACAGTACAGTAACAGTAACGGTAACAGTAACAGTAACAGTAACGGTACAGTTCTTATGGGCTCAAGAGGTGTCTCGCACAGATTCTAGAGGTGGCTCACACTGTAGCACTTAGGTCCGTGCAGCACTTTGCTCCAGATTTCACAGATTGGCTTAAAGCCCGGTATAGACTCAAGAGGTGTCTCGCACAGATTCTAGAGGTGGCTCACACTGTAGCACTTAGGTTTGTGCAGCACTTTGCTCCAGATATATCTGTGACAGTAGCAGTACAGTAAACAGTAGGTCTTAAAAGACAGAACAGTCAGTTGATGGCCATCAAACAGTAAACAGTAGTGATTCCAACGAGGGAACCGACAGAGATTTCTGTAACAGTAGCAGTAACAGTAAACAGTAGTTGCTATGGATGCCACAATACAGTTCAGAATAGAGGACATACATTCATTCAATTAACAGTATTCAGTTCAGAAAGCAGTTCAGTTAACAGTCAGAAAATATTCATCTTTGAACATATCTTTACACAGTTGTTACTCATCGAGTTCTGGGCTACAGTAAGCTAGAGCGTCTCCTTGGAATGCCAACCCTATACAGTTAACAGATTGAACACACACTAAGTTACGCAGTTGAGAGAGATAATAACTTAATCCCTAATTGCCTCGGTGTGTTCTACATCTAAATCCTCATGAAGATGTCTTAGACTAGGCCTAAGAATGCCTAGAATGAGATGAGGATGCAAAGATGCAAACAGAAAACATTTTCAGAATTTTCAGAAAAACAGAGCCCCACTCGAGCGTCACTTTCCCCGCTCGAGCGGACATGCAGCAAAGGTCCCCGCTCGAGCGTCAACTCCCCCGCTCGAGCATGTGACACAAGCCTCCGCTCGAGCATACAATACCCCGCTCGAGCAGACTGTAAAACAGTGAGAGATGCTGGGAGCTCGATTTCCCCGCTCGAGCGGCACTTCCCCCGCTCGAGCGGACGACCAAAATCTGGAAAATCCAGATTCGAACTCCAAGTTCAAAACCAAGTTTCAAAGCATCAAAATCGATCCTCTTGGGTTGAATTTCTGGAAAACTCTTGTAAACTCATAATATTACATGATTCCAAGCTCAATTATAAAATCAAAGCCCAAGGGTAGTTCAATTAACCTCCTTTTCAAAACAATTTTCATAAACATGATGAACATGCAATATCCATGAATTCAATCAATTCAAAGCCTCAAATGTTAGCTCAACTGAGCTCCTTTCTTCAAGAACAAGATGAAATCATGGTCTTTAACATGAATATGAACATGCATGCAAGATTTCCATGAAATCAAACCTCACAATGCAAGGATAAACACATGCATGCATGAATTCTAACCCAACTCAACATGTGAAGCTATTTCATGTCTTTGATGAGTCAATTCTTCTTAAAACAAGATGAAATCATGGACTTAAACATAAATATGAGCATGCATGTAACATTTGCCATGAAAACAACTTCAAACTTATCAATACAAGCATGCATGCATGGAATGAGCTTCAATTCAACACCATTGGACTAATTCATGCCTTAGATCACTAAAGACCCATGAATCATGGAAGAATAAACTCAAATGTGCAATAAAGAAGGCCAATGATCTACCTTAGGTCTTCAATTACAAGTCTAGAGCTTAATCAAGCAAGAACTCCCTTAATCTTCATAATTTCTAAGCAATGCACAAGATGAAGACCAATCTTCTAAGTTCTTCTCTCTCTAAATTCGGCTAAGGCAAGGAAAATGTGGCTGATGAAAATGTTTGCTCAAGTGTAATGAAGCTCAATATATTAAGGTAGTGGGCCACTAGGTGGTAATATGGTAAATAAGCCAACTCTTGTCAATTTAGCTTAATTTAATCTAATTTAATCATTCCGAATCACTTTTCAATTAAATATACCATTAATTCACATAAATTCCAATGATCATAAAACATTGATCCATTTCCGATTCGGCCGCCGATAAGGCCTTCAATTTGCAGTTTAAATTACAGAACATGAACAGATCGATTAACGATCAACAGGTAGAAAATGCATTTAAACAGTTACAGTCAATCAATCAGTCTCAGTTCTCAGTCAGTCGTTTCAGTATTTCAATCAATTCAATTATCAATCATAATCAGTCTCAATTTAACAGTAATCAGTGCTTAATCAGTAATCAGTGGTGAGAGTTATTACAGTAAGGTATTTCAAATTTTGCCTCGAAGGACTTTATTCTCATTAAGAAACCTAAAACAGGTCTCTATCTTTTGAAGTAGGATAATGGCTAGGAGGATTTGAAAAGCATTATGGCATTAAGATTTCCAAGGTTTAGCCAAGGCTTAGCTCAAGACCCCACTACTCGTCGTATTTGGTTTGGTATTGCTACCGCACATGACTTCAAGAGTCATGATGATATTACTGAGGAACGTCTTTATCAGAATATTTTTGCTTCTCACTTTGGGCAATTAGCAATAATTTTTCTGTGGACTTCCGGAAATTTGTTTCATGTAGCTTGGCAAGGAAATTTTGAGTCATGGGTACAGGACCCTTTACATGTAAGGCCTATTGCTCATGCAATTTGGGATCCTCATTTTGGTCAACCGGCTGTAGAAACCTTTACTCGAGGTGGTGCTCTTGGCCCAAATACGTAAACATTCTTGGAACGTTAGGCGTGGAACGTGCTTCGAAGTCGGCTTCCTACTTTCGAAGCCGTTTGTCATTTGAATTTGGCACCAAAATTTGGCTTCGAAGCCAAATATTTTATTTCGAAGCTGACACCAATATTTAAGATGCGTTTCCCTTCATAATTATCAATATAGAAAGAAACTTTTCGCATCCGTAATTTTAGTACTTCTTTGTGAATTCCGTCCGTGCAACACGATTATGTATATTTTTCAGACACAAAAGTTTTAAAACCCTTTTATTTCATGCTTTGAATTCACCTATTTGCCTATCACATAAACCCTTCATCTCTATTGACCTTCCTTTTCCTTCTATTTTCTTTCCCGACTTTGTCTTCTGAGAAAACTCTTCTATTAATGGCTTCTTCTTCACTGAAAATACCGATCATGGAGCGTGTGAGTCCGTCTGTGACCTTGAAAAGGATTATTGACGTAGAGTGTGAGAAATATAAGGCCGATGAGAAAAGCGCCATTGACGGACGCATCTTCATTCCACATCGTCATGAGCAACAAGAGTATGTGCTTGGGCCCATCTTCAGGGAGATTCCTACTGAGCTTCCAGCTCTATATCCACATCTAGAGGACCATTGTCTCCTTTACGAAGGTGATCTTGATTGGGGAAGCTGGAGGATGAACCACTCCCATCGCTCCTGGCCCACGGTGAGACCAGAATGGCAAGAGTGGTATAATCGGGTCGTCCCTGATAGGACTCTAGATCTTCAAGAGCTCTGCCTTTTCGGCGCCCTTCAATTATCCAGGTTCACCATTTCAGAGAACCCTTTCTTAATACTTGTTACCCTTTACTTTTGGAATTCTGTTTTTAATTTGTTTCAATTCAGATGTCGGATGATGGCCCCTACTGTTCTTGATATCTGCCATCTATTAGGATTGTTCCCTACCGGAACCCCTATTGGTCCTGATTATCCTGACCTCAAAACCCCTTTTTCTCTCCCCTCTCTTAACTCATCCTATAGTGACTTTGTCAAGGCTGAGAATAAAAGAGAGGGCCTTGTGACTGATAGGGAGTTCTTTTCTTTTATATTATATTGGCTTTGCAAGTTCCTTTTCTGCACCTCTTCTCAGAGGATCGTGCCTGAATTTGCCCCTCTTGCAAAAGCCCTTGTCTTACAAAGAAAGGTGGCCTTAGCTCCATATGTCATAGGTCATGTATATAGAGCTTGTTCCCCTTTTTTGTGAGAAATCCTTGGATGCCAATCAAGGAGGTTCATTTTGGATACTTCAGCTTTGGCTTTTTGCATATTTTACTGAGCTACAATCTAAATGCCTGAAGTTTTTAGAGCCAAACCCTACTACTCATGGCATGAGGTTAGCCAATGTTTCACTCTATTCTTCCACCTTCGCTTTTTACTTTTCTTTCTTCCACCAACTCCCAGCCTCCCTTTCTTTCCACAGCTTTCGTCCCTTCGAACCTACCAGCATTGGTCCATCGTGGTTGAGGACCTTTCTGAGTGATAGGTTCTGCTCTTCACCCCAACACAAGAACATATGGGCTTCTATTCTGATTCCTAGAGAGTTATTCATTGGGACTATGAACCCCAGAGCTTACAAATGCATTGCTAAGCCCTATTGTCCTGCCCAATTTGCTAGGCAATTTGGTTTCTCACAAGGGGTCCCAATACCTCTCTACAGCAAGACCAATTTAAGTCTTATCAACAGGGACTTAAAGGTTCGAAGATCCAGATTAGAAGAAGCAACTTCTAAATTCATCCAGGACTTGATTGACTTTGAGTACTTCCCTTTTATTCCTCAAAGTAATATATTAAAGAGGTGCCAGAACTGGTAGGTGACCAATATGGAGGTACACTTGGCCATTCCTCCCCAAGACCTATTAATGGTGCTGGACGTACCTCAACCCAAATCGAAAGGGGTTGGAATTGTTGCTCCTTCCACTGCTCCTGCTACTATAGTTCTTGCACCTGTCATTACAAAGCTGTAGACTGCTCGGAACTTCGCTCTCCGTGCGCGAGGACGCGAATCATTTTGTTCTTAGCTACTACAGTTCGGACTCATGTCACGGTTTTGAATCTAATCTCACAAGGTGCAATGTGAGAACGAAAAATCACCAAAGAGTCCAAATCCGGCAAATCGTTTTGGAAAATCGTTTTGGAAAATCGTTTTTAATAAAGAAGTGTCAAACATGGACTGCTTTGCCAGATATAGACTCGCCACCTAAATGTTTTATTTTTGGGAAATTTAGGAAACCCTGACTCGTGCCTAAGGCCACGTGTCCGTCATCACCAAAGTTGCCTCAGCTCTGGAGCTTGGGTACGAGAGGGGAAGGTCATGCAATGAGCACCCCCGCTCGCCCGATCAAAAGATCGGCCTGTACTAAGCATGATATATTGTTTTTGAAAACACATGTGTTCTTATTTTGGTTTATTAGCTAGCTTACTATGTGATGCGCACAGCATACAAGTATAGACTAGATCGCCTAAGTTAGAACAAAACATTTCATGTTCATTTGTTTGAAAATTGTTTAGAGGTGCTACTCGCAAGTAGGCTAAGTCGTGGATTTTGCCACCCTCAAGTGGGCTTAGAAAACATGATTTTGTCACTCTCAAGTGGGCTTAAAACTCACAGTTTTGATGAATTGTTCCAATTCAAGCAATCCAACCTTCACCCACAGGCATTCAAGCAGTTAATCACTTAAGCAATTAGCCTCATGGCAAGCATGCTAGCATGGCAACATACACATCTCATGCAGTATGCTAAAGCGTAAATACTCACAATGTACTCTGAGCCAAAACAGAGAACTAGTTAAAAATTATGCATGATCCTAGTTCATGTTAAGATGGCTAATGCAACACATGCAAAAATTTGACTAAGATAGGCTCGGCTATTCTAAGATGTCATGTGAATGCTACTTGATAACATGTTGTTGAACACGTATTCAAGTAAATGTATTGAAATACAATGTAGTTAGTATGATGCGCCAAGCCCGGTGCATGCAAGACAGATGAATGATGCACGCATGCATAGCATAAGTATGCTAATTGAAAAATGCCCATAAACTAACCATCAAAAGCTGATAAGTAAAAGGGAGAAAGAAATAGGGGTTGGAAGACATGCATCACACATACGCTCGCTTATTACAACAATTGGCCCTCTTAACGGAGGGTCTGAATAATAATCTAACTAGCTAATCTAAGCTAATTGCACTAATTATTACATCACAAAACTAATTAACTAACAAGTTAACTAATTAAGTACAAAATGAAGCTAATTAACTAACAAGTTAACTAGCTAGTTATTACAACACAAATAAGTAGCTAAACGCATTAACTACTTAAATATAGAACCAAAGCATAAACTAGCTAAGGGAAGCAATAAAGAGATGTCCTCAAAAGGAGAAGAGTGCATGCATGCCCGGTTGCCTCGTTTGGAAATCCACCGCGATGCCCCAATTTTCCTCTGTTTTCAATTGTTCTCAGGACCTTGCACCAAGCTCCAAATAGCTTCTAACTCACCTTGGGGACCCTCAGGAGGGCTGCCAACCAGTTGTTGGTGTTGTTGACCACCTGCCGACCACTTTTCTTTGCTGCAGACCAGAAAAAGTGGTCGGCCAATCACTTTTTTTGGTCGGCCGACCAGTTT
>CM069904.1:177518991-177559854 GCA_036172215.1 Camellia granthamiana | reverse complement strand
TAATGAGGCTTTTTTGCTGTATTGCTTTCAAGCTGTAATGCGAGTAATGATCTTGAAGTATTAATTCACATCATGTAGGTGTTTGGCATATATTAAAAAAATATATATTTTTTTTGTATATATATATTTATTTAGATCACATCAATCAACATTTATTAATATCTATTAATATCTTATTTCTACTTTTTTATTCACTTTCTTTATTTTTCTACACATTTTTTTTTATAGAAAGTACACTTAGGCCTCGTTTGGCAAGTGACTTTTTTAGCCAAAAAGTCAAAAAGTTACTAAAAAAATCAAAAAGCCAACAACCCATACCAAAAAGTCAAAGATTATCTTTTCTCTCTACTTTTTGCACATCTTTTCGTAAAAAGTCAAAAGTCATCTCAAACATACTAGTTTTTTTTAGCTCATATTTTAGTCAAATAACCAAAAAGTTACTAATTAGTCTGTTCCCAAACGAGACCTTATTTAGAATATCCCAAATAACCTCTATTTATTTTTCATATTTATTTTGATGTCCATTAAAAATATTGTAAAAAGAATGAGTCACACTATTTGGACTAATAAAAAACACATTAAGATATTACATGTCTTTATTTGAAGATTATTAAATAATTTTTTAGAATTCCACATTAACATATTACATGTCTTTATTTCAAGATTATTAAATTTTTTTTAGAATTTCATTTTCTAAAAAGAAAATAAAAATGTCATAGAGGTATTACATCACTTTAATTATGACTTAGATCTTATTGGCATGATCTAATATTTATACACTTTTTTATCTTTTTAGTTTTTCTGAGTCATATCACTTCTCTATTTTTTTATACATTTTTTCATAAAAAATTAAAAGGTACACTTATTTAAAAATTGATGTGGTGTTGTATAATTCTTTCATTTCAAATTAAAATAACTATTATTATGATTGAGATAGATCCAGGATTTTAACAAACACATATAATAATAAAAGAAGTTTTAGAATAAAATGCGAAGTAAAATATCATTTTTTTCTGACATAAAAGAGAAAAATGAGTTGAAAATATATATAAATGAATATTTTTTCATGTTGAGTTATAAAAGATAATAATGATAAGACAATTTATGTATTAAAATGAGACATCTTTAAATTTCATTCAACGTTCTTTCATATCATTAAAAATATATATGATAATAATATAAAATTAGAGCTTATAATCAATACTAGTTTTGATAAATTAATTTCTTTTGTTATATTTTTTGTATAATTTTATATTTTGATTTAATATTTCATAAATATAGAACTTTACTTATATTAACTTAAAAATGACTACCACTTAAATTTAAAAATAAAAAATAAAAAATAAAAACGTATAGCTTCTATAAATAAGGGCCTTATAATTTCACATTGGGGCTTTGGGGGTTGTGAAAGTCTAGGGACCTAGATAAATGCTTAGAGAAATATGCAGATTTGTAGATGAATAGTGTAGGTTTACCTTTCATGATGTGAGACCACAGCCGAATAAATTTTGGCCATGATGGCCTATTTGAAAAGATGATAAAAAATAATTTTTTGACTTTTCATTAAATTTTTGATTTTTTTAAACAAATGATTTAAGAAGTTGGTAGAAAGGTACTTTTGACTTTTTTTATTAATATTTGTTTATGATATCAAATCACAATAAAATGACCAAACTATCCCATTCAATTTAAAATATTTACAACTTCACCTATATAACACATTTTGACCTATGAAAGGTAGAATTGTAATTTCACCGGTGACTGAAAACTAACTTTCCAAATGAACAAAATACAAAAAAAACCAACTTTTAACTTTTTCTACAAACTTAAAAAAGTGACTAAAAGCCAAGTTGCTAATACACCCCTAAGCATAAATTCTGGACATAATTCTGAATTCTTTGTTTTTTTCTTTCTCTGGGAATGTAGAATTGTTATTTGGGTATGTAGCAAACGACACGCGATAGGAGAGGCAAGTGAGATTGAGAATGGCTTCAAGTTGGGTGAATGATTTTATCGTACGCCACCTACTAAGCCTCCACTTATCATGCAACAAGGATGAGTTCAATGCGCACACTCTCTCCTCTTCTTGGTCTCCTATATAAATTCCTTCTATATAACCCCACCATTTCTATACCCTTCCTTCCCTTCTCCACCTGCATGAGATCCTGGGATTGGTCGGGAATCAAAAAGCTAGGGTTTCTTCAGAGACTCCTTCAATTTTGAGCACAAATACATAGAGAGAGAGAGAGAGAGAGAGAGAGAGAGAGAGAGAGTTTGATTGAAGAGATGGAAATATTTGGTGTTCACCACCCACTGGTGTTTACATTTGGTATCTTAGGTAAATGTTGAAATGTTATCACCACCTCATAGATTGAGTTTTTTTCTCATCATTTTCAGATAATCGGGAACCTAGTGTCTAGGTAGAGGTCTTTTGAACGCACTCCAAAATAGTCCACCCAAGGTCTAAAGATCATTAATCTCTAAGCCTGAGAACCCAACAAATAAAAAGAGATTTGAACCCTCATCAGCAATGAGGGAGCATACCCACTTACCAACTCGGATAGCCTCTCAGGAGTCTTCTTCTTCTTCTCTTCTTTTTTTGGTGTGTGTGTGTGTGGGTGGGTGGGTAATCACTGCTAGTCATGAAGGGGGCTCAGTACCCATAAATCCAGCTCTGGTTTTAAATTATGAAAAATGAGTGAGACTAAAAAGAGGAGCACTAATAGCTCTAAAATGGTGTAGGTCCTATATAATGGGATGTTTTGCTCTTGTGCTTTTTTTTTTCTTTTTTCTTTTTTTGAATTTCCACCTCATTAGTGGTCAATTAGTGCGCCCAAATTAGTGGGATGAATCATTATTGTTAAATTATCTAGTTTACGCTGCTATGCTCTCCTACTACTCTAATAAGTATTGTTTGGCACTTGTAATTTGTAAATGTATTGATCCTCCCTAGTTCTTTACTTAAATAGTCACATATCAAACTTCTTTCTAAATTCAATTGATGTGCCTCAATTGCTATCATATCAGCCTAATACATCAATTAATCCATTTTTTATTTCTAACTAATTTACAGTTCAATTTTGGGTATGTATATATACAATTATAAATTTCTATATACACACACGTTTGAACTTACATGCTTAATTGTGTCACTTCAACCTTCTACCACGTTATTTTTGCTTTAATATAACTTATGTGATGTGATTTTGCATGATTAACCTTTTCCCGTGTTAGACCAAGTAAACTATGTTGCATTAATAATTAAAGTAAATGATTGTGCGTAATATCATAATCAAGTTATATGTAACATGTAAAATTTTGTTAGGTGTTGTTTTTGGGCATGTTAATTAAATCTTGTGTACATATTTGAACCACTAAACTTTTTTGTTAGATGGGAATCACTAACCAAAGGTTTCCTTTTGGGTTGAATGCGTTTTAGGTAACATTGTTTCAATCTTTGTGTACCTTGCTCCATTGTAAGTTTCTCATGACCTTTGACTTCATGCTTCAATTGTTTATCACTCTTGAAAATTTGCGTATGCTTGAACTGTTTTCATTTTGGTTACAGGCCAACATTTATTGAAATATGTAGAAAAAAATCAACTTTAGGGTTTCAATCCCTACCATATGTGGTAGCTCTATTCAGTGCCATGCTTTGGATGTACTATGCATTACTCAAACCAGATGCAATCCTTCTCATCTCCGTTAACTCATTTGGATGCATCGTAGAGACAATTTACATCATCATTTTCCTTGCTTATGCATCCAAAAAGGCTAAGGTAAATTTACATAAGATTAGGGTTCATTGCAAAGTACTCGAACAATTTTTTGTAATCTTCTATGTTTTAAGGATGAATTTTGGATTACAGAACCACACAGCCAAGCTACTTGCTTCTATGAATGTGGCACTCTTCTCTGTGATCCTTCTCATTACACAACTTCTAATTAAAGAGTCATTTCGCGTCTCTGTCATTGGATGGATTTGTGTAGCCATTTCTGTGATCGTTTTTGCAGCACCTCTAAGCATTGTGGTGAGAACATGTCAACATAAAATTATGAACACCCTCCTTTATGTAAAGTTAGTGTCAAAATATTATTTCTCACTAATAATTTTTCCCTTTCTTGCTCCTGTCAGTTTCATGTTGTCAAAACTCGGAGTGTTGAGTTCATGCCATTTACTTTATCGTTCTTCCTTACATTAAGTGCAATTATGTGGTTCGGTTATGGCCTACTAAAAAAGGACTGGTGTATTGCGGTGAGTGATCTTTATAGAAAACCTTATGTTTCCTTTGTAAACATATATACTCTTTTCGTTCCAAAAAATTAGTCACTTATTTTATTTTTCATTATCTTAAAATATTAGTCTATTTTCAAAAATTAAGGACTAAAATAATATGAATTTCTCATTTTGTCATTCTTTTAAATTCATTAACAATACAAAAAAGTACAATTATGACACTTGATATTTCCAAAAAAATGTACTATCAAAGGGTAATTTTAAAATTTTAATATTTTTAAAGTACAATAATTGTATTATAAAAAAAAATTAAATTTCCCAAAAAAGACAATTAATTTGAGACGGATGGAGTATAACACATTAATCATTTATCCCCATTAATTGTTCCTTTTTATGTATTTTTGCAATATGTAGCTCCCAAACATATTTGGTTTCTTATTGGGGCTGCTTCAAATGCTTCTATATGGAATATATAGAAATGCTAAGGAAGTTGTGAAGGAGATAAAATTGCCGGAACACATAATCGGCATTGTGATGTTGGGAACCTCTGAAGTACATCCTGTAGATGCTGAAATGCCTAGTGATGATGATAACGATGGGGAAGAAGGTGAGAAGCATGATCAAACAGATCATAACCATGAGAAAAGTGTGGATTTAGCCACGCATGAACGCAGCCAACCAAATATGCAGCTTGATTCGTCAGTGCTTGTCATGTGTGCAGCTTGATTTGCATTTTTCATGCACTCGGCTCCATTTACATGATATTACATTCTCTCTTGTCTCTCTCTACATAGCCCCCCCCCCCCCCCCCCCCCCAAAAAAAATGCATGAATTATATATATGATGAACTCAAAATCATTGTAATTGTATGCATTATGCTTTTTTCTTTTTAATTTTTCTATATCTAAACTTCACTTTTGTTTGTCTGGTATATCTAATCTTCACTTGTAACTCCTAAGGTGTGTTGTAACGCCAATCAATGTTTTTTTTTTCCTTTTTTTTCTTTATGGCAATCAATGGTTTATTATTCAAAATCTAAATGGGCTTGAGGTGTAACCAAATCCAAACTTATTTAACGAAAGGAGCTACGTAAGATTGGAGTGATGACGACATCTTAGGTGGCCCAACTCAAATAATCCGAGTTCAGCCCACAAACTTTCAGTGCCTTTTCTTTTGATGGGACAAACTTTTAGTGCTTCAACTTTACAATTTTAAATTTGGTTTGGGCCCAAATTAGGGAGCAAAGATTCTCTCCTTACCTTCCCTACATCACTTCCTTCTTGTAATGATCAAAATTCATTTGAAGAGAATTCAATGGTGTAGATCATTTCAAAAAAATTATTTTTTAATTTTTAATTTTTTTAATAAAGTTATCTGAGCCATTAGATTTTCTTAAGATGAATCTTGATCATTATAAGGAGAGAGTGATGTAGGAAAGGCAAGGAGGGAATCCTTGCTCCAACTTATGATTCGTAAAGTCTCTTATAACCTGAGTTTGTTAAGATATAAAATTATATATAATAAATATAATTACACATAAAACTTTGATTATTTTTACACACTTCATTAAATAATTCTGTAATTTTTTTATTATATTTCATTAAATCACAACTCAAACCAGTTTTCGATATTTCATGTTTGCAATTTCTTGAGATATTTGGCTTTATGTTTTTTTTTTTTTTTTTCAAATGGTACAATACACTGGTTTAAAGTAGGGGTGCAACTTGGGCGGGCTCAACCCGAACAAATCGAACCCAGTCCGAATTTTTTCAGGGTTTGGACAATATATTTTTAAATTCAGTACGAGCTTGGGCAAAAATTCAGAAATCCGAATTAAATTTGGATGGGCTTGGGCAAAGACATCAAACAACCCGAGCAACCCGAAATCCGAATTATACATATATAGATATATAAAAATATTAAATATATATATATATAAATTATTAGTCATTACATGATATTAAAATAATTTAAATTATTAAATCATATTGAATATATATTATATATACAAATAATATAAAATATTACTCTTTTTTTATTTATTTTCACTCATAAATTTTAAAGACTACTATAGCGACATCTCCCTAACATTATATAAATTATTTGTTTTGATGATATTAATAATTTTCTATATATATAAAAAAATATATATAAATAGAGTCAAATTTTAATAATTTAATAATGTAGCTGCAAAAAAAAAAAAAAAAAATTTACAATTCGGTCAATTCAGGCAAATCGGGGTTAACTCAAGTCGGGCTTGGGCAGACAACCTCGGGTTATAATTCGGGCTTGGGCGGGCCTGGGCAGATCTCAGCACAACTTGAGCTGGGCTTGGACAACCTCCTAATCCGTCCAAACTCGCCCAAGTTACACCCCTAGTTTAAAGTAACTTAATGTAACTCAATGCTAAAAGTCAAGATACATATTTTGTTAAATTTGGACAACTGAGCCTAACTCAAACTATTTGCGGTAAACTCAAGCTTAGACTTGAACAAATCATTTTTAGCTATAGACATGGGGCTCGCGCCGAATTTCAAAAAACTTCTTCCTATTTTAAAATGAGTTTGATCGGACTCTCAAATTCCCCTGACATCCTTTAGAATCAGAGTCTAAAGTACGATTGGATGCCAAGGAAGGGGCTGATCTACCATGAAACAGAGATCCCAAATCCCAATCCACTGCCATGATGATTTACAAGAGTCAAAAGTGTCATTTTTGGTGGCAACTTGGAGGCCAGAAAAGGTTATGCTACGAATCGTTGAGAACAGAAGTCTAAACTGACAGCACAAAAAACAAAAATCACAAGTATATGAGAAGAAAACTAGAGTGGAGCTGACATATACAATGAAAAACACTAGGAAAGTGTGATTGACCATAGTAAATCTGAACTATTGGTCATAGTCATATTAAAGTTATAGTTAACACTACTTTAGAACATAATTGAAGATTAACTTCAATTATAACCAAAACCACCACAAGCAGCGGTAACCAATAGTACCTTGACACAGCTGAATACACAACATAACTAACAATGCTCCATAACCAAAAATCACAATTAGTAGTAACCAATACCAGTTTACACCTGATATCCACCGTGTGTATTATACCAATACCAATTTATAACATGACCCAATTTTTAAATACATCATAATCTTCTGCTCTTGTTCTTCTAATAGAAATATACACTACTTGCTTGTATTCTTTCTTGTGTTCCAGAAAATAAAAGAAAAATGGAATTTAAGAAGTACACATTTCAGCCCCAAGTCTCTTCCCATGAGCCTCAACTCTCACTCTTGCTGTGGGACAAAAAACAAAAAAAAATCTAGGTTGCACCTTTTAAAAAGCTCACTTCCAGGAGGAAAAAAGTTCACTTCTGCTGTTTCTTCACTCCCAAAATGAACCGAGGTAGAAGATGGAACCCGACTTTATACATTTGAGCATTGCCCATCAGTGCCATCGAAACCACCTTGAGCATTTTCGTGTCTTTTTACTCGCCAATTCTCTCCCCACATTTTGGCCTCGGCAACAGCACGTTCCCTGTCCAAGTCCCTATTAGTTAACATCCTTGCAGTTTCTTTTGGAGAGTCTTCCTTTTCGAATCCTTCAAAATCCCACTTGAGCCCAGACCCACAGCCTTCTTCGTTCTTTAATATCCTTCCGCCTCTCTCATCTTTGGTTCTTTTCTCATCCTTATCCCCGGGGAACCTATAGCTATGCCCCGGTGGAGCAGTAGTATTAGGGTCGTACGCTTGGTTTGCCAGATAAGATATGGCGGTGACCACATCTCTGATGAGAGGACGGGCAGCAGCTTGTTCTTGGATGCACATGGACGCCACGGCTAGAGCTTGGTACAGAGCCCGCATTGGATACTGACCCTTCAATCGTGGGTCTGCCAGTTTTGCAAATTTTCTACGGTCGTTGAACAGGGGACGAGCCTGCAATTATGTGAGCCTTCCCAACAGTTAATTATATGCAAGTATTACAATAGCTGGACAAATTGGGTTTGACAATTACTTTTTAACAGAAAAAAGTCTAGTAAGGAAAACAAACCCATAAAAAATTTGACTTTTTTGTATTGGTTCGTCTTCGGTGAATTTTTTTTTTATTTTAAATGTTTACTTTTTAGATACTTCTGGACTAAACGGACCTGAAAAGTAAAAAAATTGACACAAACTTACAATATATATATATAAAATGTCACTAAAGACAAAAAGTTACCAAACTGACAATAACCTACAAGATATAATTAGGGTAAACTAAGTGATTACCCATGAGACAAGGTTCTGTGCTCCATGGGGTAGCGTGCTGTCAATGGCTTTGCGTCCAGTAATAAGCTCCAAGAAAACTACTCCGAAACTGTAAACGTCAGATTTCACAGTCAGTTGTCCAGTCATGGCATACTCAGGAGCACAATAACCGTAGGTTCCCATGACCCTGGTGGAAACGTGCGACTTGTCTCCTGTAGGACCAAGCTTTGCAAGCCCAAAATCAGATAGCTTTGGGTGATATCTTTCATCCAATAATATGTTCGATGACTTGAAATCCCTATAGATTACTGGAGGGTTTGCTTTGTCGTGGAGGTATTCCAAACCTTTTGCTGCTCCAGCTGCTATTGTCATCCTTGTGTTCCAATCTAGTGGTTCTTTGTCCGGTGGAAGATCTGCACAAATATAATTTCAAATTTTTAAAGACAATTTATAAACAGCTGCTCTTAGATGAGTAATACAAGGGGCAAAAATAATGCCGCATTGAAATCTGTATGGAGTCCCATTGAATATCACCTGATCCATCCAAGCTGCAGCTACTCTAAATTTTACAAGAATCCACTCATTCTCGTTCATTTATTTTTTTATTTTTAGTTGTTTGAGATACTCACGAAATGTTGCAAGAACCCTACCGACAGATATATAAACACCAACCCACCAAAATACCAAGTTAAAGGCCCACTGGATTCTTGAATTTTATTTCTTGTGATCTCATCTTTCCTAATATTCCTTGTGTTTAATCACAGCTAAACTTCATCCTTTCCAATTTGCACAATAGCATGCTTCATCATTCACTTTAATATATTAACCCTACTTTGCCCAATATGTGAGGCTAGCAGGTGGTCTTACATATCTCTAGATATCATCGAAGGTGGGGGGTTCAAGGGGTTCCTCGTTATCAAAACAGTATGGACCTTATTTTTACAGCCAAAACACATACTTCAAGCACAACTGAACTCTTCGGAGGTTTCTATAATGCCACAATGGTAACTTGCAGTTCATATAATTTAATAAAAACAATGTCCAATTAGTACACATTAATGTGCATTTGGGAGGCGAAAGATTGGATACACTGCTAACCTTTAGCATAGTGCACAAAGTGGTTGCCCCGAGACTTAAACCCATAACCTCACGGTTATTAGGCCAAGATTTTACTATTGAACCAATGGTCATATAATTTAATAAAAAAATGAAAAGACAGAAAACTCTGACTCCTATAAACAGAATAATAAGTAGTGAGTGGTTACCATGAAGGTGATCTTCCAAAGATCCAAAGGGCATGAATTCATAGACAAGAAGTCGTTGTTCCCCATCAGCACAATACCCAATCAAACTAACGAGATTAGGATGATGTAGAAGGCTGAGCATGAGAACCTCCACGAGAAATTCCCTGTTACCCTGAAGCCCATTTTTGTCCAATTGTTTGACAGCAACAGCCTGAAACAGAATATAAGCATTCTCATAAAATCTGGTCAGTACAGTTTTGGTTCAAATTGAATCTAAATCCAAATGATGCAATCTATGGTAGATGAATCGAAAGATTTTCTTCTAAAGCATTGGAACTGAAATTTATAAAGAAAAAAAATCTTCTAAAGCTTTGGAAATGATGACACACTAAAAAAATTATCGTAGTCTAACTTGCAGTAATAAAGGTCACAAATCGAGAAAGAAAGGAAGAATTTACCTGGCCTGTGCTTTCAAGCCGCCCTTTGTATACACACCCAAATCCACCTGCCCCCAAGAAACACTCTGGTGTAAAATTCTTTGTTGCAGCAGCAAGCTCACGGAAAGTGAATGTTTGTGCAGCAATATTAACATCAGGAGCATCCTTTGGACCCCCCAATGACTCCTTCCTCGTCCCCACATTGTTTCTTGATTTCAGTCTGTCTCCTCCTGCAAATTCAATTAAGAAATCATGAAGTACCAGTAACCATTGTTGTCAAATTAGGAATCAAATCATGAATCATTTTGTTAAAATAGTGAATCGTGAATTATATCGAATCATAAATTGTAAGACTTACTTCATTTAACGTAATATATAAGTTTATATACAAAATGAAATAAATATTAATAAAACTGAATTGTATATATGTACAATTAATAGATCTACACTAAATGAAATTGAATCACAATGAATTGTAGCGAATTCAATCAATTTATGATTGAACAACACTAATCCAAGTGTGAATTGTATGATTCTAACAACTATGCCAGTAACAAGTAAACCAAGCCTAAAGACTTGAACATCATGGACACATTGTGATTCTAAAAATTCATTAGCTTTGTTGCATTGGCACACAAGTTCAAATTAATATTAAAGAAAAACAAAAAATAAATAGATAAGAATTGAGATCCAATGGAATTGCATTAACATGTGAAAACCGAAGCACCCCATTGAGCTTATAGAGTGTCACTAAAGTGAATCAACTCCGAACCTTGGACATTATATATTGGATCAACAAAACAAGTAAAACTCTTTAATCCTCAAAATTCTCAATCGGATCAATCTGAACAATAAAATTGATTCTAGAAGTATCATTCAATTGCATTTGCATAAACATAAACATAAACATAAAAGAAAACAAAAAATTGACAAGTGCAACAAGTCAAAATTATCAAGTTGACCAAGAAGAAAACATGATCAATTAGATCAGAGTAGTAAAAAATCAACCAAATTCATTCACAAAACTATTAATTAAAAAAACAGAGAAGAGACTAACCAGAAGATAATTTAGATATGTTGGAGGGGAGAGTTGGGTGGATTTCATTGCGATGATCTCTTTGTTTATCGGGATTGAGCTGTTCCTCTTCCTTGGAATCAAAACAAGGAAAACAACCCATTTATCTCTCTCCCTCAAAATCAAAGATTTCTTCAAACCCTTCTCTTCTCTTCTCTTCTCTTCTCTCCTCTTGAAGATGTCCGATTCACACAAAATAGATCAGATTTTCAAATTCCAGCACTCACCACATCAAATATTCATCCAAACCACAATCCACAAGTTGGAGAAAACCACAACAAATCCAAATAATGGAGGAGGTGGATTATTGTGACAGCCGGCTTTGGGTTTGCTTTGGCTTTGGCTCTGGCTTTGGCTTTTCAAAAACATCAGATGAGCCTGTGTCTTTTACATGTGTACTTATATTATATATGTGTGTTCACACTATATAACTTTGACCAAAACACTATGCATCTTCAACAGCTAGTGTTGAGTTAGAAATAGATATTTACACTCGTATATTTGAGACAGAGACAGAGAACAGAGAACAGAGACAGAGACAGAGACAGAGACAGAGTTGTTTGTGTAGACGCGTGAAGAGGCGGAATGAGCGGAGCATACGAGAAGGGAGGGAGAGGGACTGAATGGGACCGATTCAGTTTTTTATTCACTTCATTTCCACACCGTACCCGTTACGATTATGTAATATATTATGAAAGTATAATTTAATAATATTTTTTTTTTTTAAAATTGAAATAAATTACACCTGTTTGTAATAATTTTATTCTGATTTTTTTTTTTTATGTAACTTAATCTAATTAATAGTTTTTTTTAAAAAAAATATTGGACTAAAATCATGGGATACAATAGCGTATTTATTCACCCTAAAATAAGAGTTTATTGTCTAATTTCATATGACTAATTATGGGAAAATTATCATTCAGCTGGGGTTTTTTAATTTTTTTATATATTACTGAAAAAAATTATGATTTTAATTATTAATATTTGTAATATTTATTATCTTTTTATAAAATATTTTTTTGACAATTGTGTAATTCCCCCATTAATTATCTTTTAAATAGACTATTTTACTTTTGAATTTTGTTTAATTTTTTAACTGCGATTATTAACATAATATAAAAATTAAATGATATAATTGAAATTATATAAACCAACTTGCCACAAGAAATTCTATAAGAATTACGAGTATAATATATGAAAATGTTAGAGTTGGTGTTGATGTCTTGTTTTTTAGATTTTTCCAAAATATCCTTATAGTAGTTACGTAAGCAGTTATGCCCTAAATTCAATAAGATTTTTTTTTCAAATCTCTCAACTTTTGATTTTTCTAAATTTATTTTAATTTTTAAATTTTGAATTCAATTATACAATTTATAATTTTATTTTTTTGAAATAAAATCGCAGTTCGTCACTTCTAGTATAAAAAATGTATATGATTATAAAATAAAATGATATAATTTAATGTAATTTTTTTATTTAAAAATACAACACCTATTATTACAATTATAATTTTTAAGTAAGTTATTGTCATATTATATTGAAAGTAAATTCAGTATAGCATTTTTCATTATGAAAGCTCAGCCACTAAAACCATGGGTGATGATGCTCCTGGTCAATCCATTAAGATGCCCTTGCATTACTCACTGATTAGTGGGCTGTTTTTGGACCTTTTCAATTTCTAGATGCACATGATTGACCTACAAGTATTGTTTGATAATGTTGTTATTTTTTATTTTTTATTTATATAAAATAAAATATGAAATGAGTTTTTGGAGTAGGCTGATGTGGTGACCAGAATAGTTCATTAAAATTGGTAGTTGAAATTCATAACGTGATTGGAATTGGTTAGAGGTCATGGGGTTGTAACTGTTTGTTTGTACAACCTCATTAAAGAGTTGTCAAATATTATTGAAACTAGTTAGACTATCGTCAAAGGGCGACTAGAGCTCACTAAAAAATCTCTATGGGGGGACAAATAACAAAGTAAAAACTTGTTTTGCAAATAAGTATAATAAATAAATATTTTTTTTCAAATTTTTTTCTATAAAATTAGAATCAATTTCACATTTTTTAAAACAAAAACAATATACAAAATAAATTTTCATTTCCAATTTTCAAAATAAAAATAAAAACAAAAAGTGAAAATTGAAAATTAAAAATTGAAAATGAAAGTGTTATCCAATGAGGCCTTAGGATTTTAAAATGGGTAAACTACCAATAGGTCCTACTTTGGAGACTTATTACCCAATAGGTCCTACTTTGGAGATTTATTACCCATTAAGTCCTATTTGATAAATTTATTAAGTGATAAAGATAAATTTATCAGTCTTTTTTTATGAATAAATTTATAGTGATAAATTTATCAGTCTCTTTGTTTTTATGAATAAATTTTTAGTGATAAATTTATCACTCTCTTATTTTTATAATGTTAAATTTATTAGTTAGGACCTATAGGTAAATAAGTCTAGTTAATAGGACTAATTGGTAAGTACCCCATTTAAAATCAAGTTATTTAGTTCGGTTTATTTAAATTTCATTTGAAATTGATTATTATGTTTTAAGTTTATTTGGACCCAGCTCCACAAATTTAATCAGTGTGTTTGGTTTGAGTTTTTTAGATTAAATTTTTTGAAAACTGAGTTTTTTTATTTGCGTATTTTTTTTGTTTTTAGTGAATATTTTTAAATTTTAAATATTTTTTTTACTTTTTTAGATACACCTTACTTAAATGTATCTAAAATGTAAAAAATTTGTGAAAAAATATTTTAAAAAATTAATAAATACATAAAAATATAAAAAATGTACTGAATTCTCGTTTTTTTTTTTTTTTGTATTTTTGGTATGTAGTGAATTTTTAAAAGGTTTTTCCACAAATTTTTTACTTTTTAGGTATATTTATGTTAGATATGTCTAAAAAGTAAAAAATAAATTGCTTAAAATATTAAAGAAATTCATTAAAAACAAAAAAACACAAAAAATAAGAAAGTAGAATTTTCTAAAAAATGTTAAAATCAAGTTTCAAAAAACTTATTGCAGTTTTCAAGTTTTAACCATTACTTCACTCAAATTGTGGCCAATTAAGACTTTGCCTAAGTCCTTGTTTGGATCAACTTTTTTATTTAGCTTTTGTTTTTTTGTACCAACTTTTAGTTTTGACTTTTGATTAAACAAACAAAAACAAGAACTTATACTAAAATCAAATATAAATAAATAATAAGTATAGCATTATTGTTTAGTTAGTTCTTTAAGGCGATTTAAAAACTAACCATAGTACTATATAATGATATTAATATGCCTTGTTATGTAAAAGGCTCGACACATACAACCCAAAAGAAAAAATAGAAAATAAATAAATAAATAAATAAAAATAGCCTAATTTTATGGGGTAACCATGTGACTAACCTACACCCTTTTTAATGCATGTCTTGTTTCCTAGATACAAATGTCCTCAAGCATGTATGCTTTTCTAAATGAAATGAATGCAACAAACATGTGCTCTTCATTGATTGGAATCTCTTAAAATACAACGAAATTAATGCAATTTACATGCAATTTTTAATAAATAATTCTTTTGCGTATTCAAAATTCAATCACAAAATTAGACATAATTCTCACATCATGAAATGAAACTTATTTATTTGTGAAAGAATTGTGCTTGTACTTAAAAATTTTATTTAAAAAAGCAGTATTCAAAAATTTTAATCGAGATATTATTTTTTCAAATTGATGAAAGAATATCCAAATAAAAAATTCTCACTCTCGCATTCTTTCGTCCAACTAGATTCATAATTTTTGATATTTTGTTTTTCTCTTTGTCTCTCAATATCTCTTTATATGATACAATAGCTTGAATTTTTCAAGAGAAATGTTATTTATCACAAGCTTTATATCACTACTTTGTTTCACTTCTTAGATATATTAATACAATAAAAATTATGTGTATATATATGTATATGACCTATCATATTTAACAAATAGTAAAATTTACTATGCTATCAATATAAGTCATGTACATGTATAAGGCCTATCATATTTAATAAAAAATAGAACTAACCATATTATATACAACTCCACGTAAAAAATGAAATATATATATATATGTTCGAGCAAAATTTTTAATATCAACTCCAAATAAAAATGTGCGAGCCAAACACAAAATTTGACTAATCCCGGAATATACTTAACCACCTCATCAAATACCTATATATTTCCAAAATCAAATGCAAAATATATTGACTGCTATCATATGGTCCATGTGAAAGCTTCATGGATCATTTTAATCTGATTGCATCCAATTTTCAACAAACACATTGACCAGCACTGACGGTGGACACACATTTGTTGAAAAGAAAAATAAGAAAATTCAGTCACAGACTTTTCACATTGACCTTGGGGTATGTTTTTATTCTATATACCTATAGTTGGTCATTTTCATCTTTGCAGAAAAGTTTGGTGAATTCTGAAATTTTGAGTCTTAACTCCGTGAAAGCGGTTGATTCAACAATTTGTGAGCATTAGTCAGTCAATGTATGAACGGAAAGCCTAGCGTGTGGAAAAAAATTGGTGACCTCTTATAACTTCCAAGTAACTTGCAATCTTAAATATTAGGGCAAATTACACAAATAGTCCCTATAGTTTAGGGCTTGTGTCACTTTGGTCCCTGATTTTTCAATTGTGACACATTTGACCCTGAATTTTGATTCTTGTTTCAAATAAGGACAATTGAATATATAATTAGATTTTTCAAGAGTAAAATTGTCAATTTGATAAAATATAAACTAATTTGACAAAAATAAATGTCAAACAAATATTTTTGAATTTTTAAAAATTATTTCTACCTACTAAAAATAAAATTATGTAAAATTGATAAATCTTTTAGACATTTATTTTTTTTTTTTACCAAATTAATTTTTATTATGTGTTTGGATGATGATCATGTAAAATTAATTTTAAAAAATTAATCATGTAATTTTTATTAATTTACATAATTTTATCATTAGTGGATAAAAATAATTTTAAAAAAATTAAAAATATTTTTTTGACATTTATTTTTGCCAAATTAGTTTATATTTTATCAAATTGACAATTTTACCCTTGAAAAATCTAATAATATTTTCAATTGTCCTTATTTGAAACAAGATTCAAAATTCAGGGTCAAATGTGTCACAATTGAAAAGTCAGGGACCAAAGTGACACAAGTCCCAAACTATAGGGACTATTAGTGTAATTAACCCTAAATATTAATATAGTGAGTTGTGATTAGTTAGGAACACTGATACTAAAATTATTGATTACAAGTTAAATCTTTGTTATAAGTGTAAGTTTGTACATAAATTGTTTGTCTACCAAGGTCTGCAATTTAAAATTTCTTTTATTACTCCTTTAGTTTTGTGCAATCACTTGTACATATTACTTTGTTCTAAGTGGAATCGTGTCTCGTGTTTGGCTAATTTTTGGAAGCAATAAATATTATTTCAATAATTATAACTTATCCTTGACTTGGTTCACTCTCGATTAAGTCTTTACCAACACAATCTGTATATTTGATCGGACACTTAACTATATATTTATGCAAACTTTTAACAAAAGCGTCTCCCTCTCAACTTTGCCGAACTACGTAATCATGTAAAATTACATCCCTCAATCCACCACCATTATTATTTGAACAGATAGGTTAAGCAATAAGTAAAAAGTAATTTAGAGAGAGAGAGGGGGCCCAAAGGCCAACACCATCTGATGGGCTAGGAGTTGGGTTGTTTGGGAATACACAATCTTATGGGCCAGATATGGGCCCCTGTTCTCAGAAGGAAGCCAAAACCCAAACCTTTACCCAATCAAGATCCAAGCCAAGACCCACTATAAAACCCAGAGTTGTGTTCAGGTGGTAACAGCCGTATGCCCGACGCAAACTCCGTCGCTCTGGCACCCTATAACTAACTTTGGGCTAAATCTATTATCTGGCATGAGGCGACTTTGTTATGGACTATAACCCTGCCTCCTATCTAATTAAAAACACTGATCTTGATTTCCTTAAGCCACCTATTTGATCGTTAACACAGGATTATACCTTTTCAAAATTGGGTCATGCTAATCATTATTAATATATATAAAATGACACCACACAAGCGGGAAAAAAAAAAAAAAAAAAAAAAAAAAAAAAAAAAAAATCACTCGTGTTTGTTTTCAGTTTTTTGAAAATACTTTTTAAAAAATTTTACTTTCTTATTTTCTGTATTTTTTTTAATATTTTAAGCAATTTTTTTAATTTTTAGACACACCTAACATAAATACACTTAAAAAATATAATTTTCATAAAAAAAAAATCTTTAAAAAAATACTAAATACCAAAAATACAAAAAAAATTTCAAAAAATCAGTATATTTTTTGTACTATTATATATTTATTAATTTTTTAAAATATTTTGCCACAAATATTTTACTTTGTAGATACATTTAAGTAAGGTGCATTTAAAAAAGTAAAAAAAAAAAGCTTAAAATTTTAAAAATATTTACTAAAAAAAATACAAAAAATAAAAAAATCCAATTTTTAAAAAACTAAAATCAGAAAACTTTATTTACTCATACAACTTTGACTCATTCTAAAACATATTTATATATTTTAATAAATAATGTTCCAGACCCCTTTCCCCCGCCCCTTTTGACCCCCTCTCAACATGATTGGTCAGTTTTTCTTTTTTTCTTTTCTTTTTTTCCTTCACCTCCAATCACCACCCGCCACGTGTGTGTGGGGGGTGGTGGAGGTGGTGATTGGAGGGGGTCTCAATCATGACCCTATTTTAATATATTTAACCGTTGTCATCATTGGTATTTTTTTTAAAAATATAAATTTGAACGTTTGGCCAAATAAAGAGTATATGTCGAATTCATATTATCAGCTCATGTATAATATCACCATCTTGGGAGAGTTAGTTCCCCTTTCAAATTATATTTCGACCGTCATTTAACTATCTGTTGGCTTATTTTTCCTATGAAAAAAAATATCATAAATGCGATCATGCCAGTAACGATTGAAAAATCCTTACAGAAAAATTCAAGCCAATTATCAAGCGATTGCGTTGACGGTTCTTTTGCCTCAACAAAGAGGACTTCAAAATTGTCAAGTGTAAAAAAAAGAAAAATTAAAAGAAGAATGAGGGAGATGGAGAAAGACGATTGAGTGAGCAATCAAAGTAATAATTACTTACCTCTACTCCTATGCTTCGAAAATGAAGTGCATAAAATGCTTTAAAAAGGAAATGCTAAAAATAAATATTTCGAAATATAAATCTATGTTAAACTACTCATAAGATAAGGAAAATGACAATAAATATTGAAATCAATTGTCTTTGATTATGAATTCTGGATCTTTACAATTTAACCATGAATGACTATTTATAGACAAATATTTGTAGGAAAAAACTTCCAGCAATAACTACCCAATAACCACATAAAACTACCCACTTTTCCATCTCCATTCCCACAATGCCACATATTCCTCCATATCTTCATAACTTCCTTTAACCTCCAAGTAATGCTCCATGTTCTCCACTTCATTCTCCATCATCTTTTCACATTTCATAACTTCTCATAACCTCCAAATGAACAGGAGGATGCCGCATGTCCTGCAATTATATAAATAATAAATAATAATAAAAATTACAGATTTATGATGCCAACACTATCTAAAATAATCATTTAAATTTGGACAAATTATATAAAAAATTCTAGAGTTTCACGTATTTTTCAATTTAAATCTTAGGGTTTCAATTTTAATAATTAAAATCTGATATTACTTTCGTGTCACAATTTACCTCTTTCGTCCATCTCCATTTGATGAACTAACAGAGACTTCCATTTTCAGTAGTAGAATTTTCAAATTTAAATCCACATGTTCAAACTCTTATATCTCCTTCATCGTAACTCCGTTTTATCTCATTTTTACTTTATTAAATTCACTTCATGGCCTAACTTTCAATCCATTCATATGACTTATTCCACGTAACGTCTTTGTGCATATTGTCAGAGTTCCAAAATTTGAGAAAAATTTTCCTCCTTTGTTTTTTTTGCCTTTTTCTTCCACTATCTTCATCTCTATGTTTACTCCTACACACAAGCTTGACGATACAATCACCCTACTTCGCCTAGTTACCCTTATTTCAGGTCGGCAAATGCTCCTGGAGTGTCAATGAAAGTGACAATAGGGAATCCATGGTGATCTGCACAAGCAGTAGCGGAGCCAAGAAATTAAATCAGATGGGGTATTTATTGATCATAAACATTAAAAAATTTTACAAAAATATTTCACATAAATTTTTACGATTTACTTCAAGAAAGATATATATATATATATTATTTGTAACTAGTATATCATAAACAATATAAAAAAATTATGGATATAAGTTTTAAAATAAATCATATAATGATAAAGTATTTTTTTATACAAAATTTCAGTAAAAATTCAATATAATAGTCATACTACGTCATCATTGACTTATGATATCACCAACTAATATAATAGTCATACTTACGATGGCGGGTGGAGGACGGCGGGCGGAGGCGACGCAACGAGCTCGGCTGGGCCGACGACCGGCGGGCGGACGAGCTCGGCTGGGCGACGAGCTCTTTCTCTCCCTCTTCCCTCTCCCTCTCCCTCTCTTTCTCTCCCCCTTCCTCTGCTCTGCGTCGAAAATGGCGGAAAAAAAGAAAAAAAAAAAAAGCCTAATGCCCAAAACGACGTCGCTTTGGGCATTAGGGGCATTCGGAACGGAAAACTTCGAGGCACAAATCATTTTTCTTTTATAAAATTCATTATGAAACTATATCGTTCAACTGAACATTACTTCAAGACAGATTTCATAAATCAAATTTTGGTGATCCCTAATTTAGGGGTTGTTTGGGGTGTCCTAAATAAGTGTATTTTTTGTCTTTTTAAATTAAAAAACTAAGGTTGAAAATATGAATGTTTGGGTTAACTTTTTAAATTTTTATGGAAAAATATGTAATAAAAAATTGTAAAAATTGATTTGTAGAGAAAAATTCGAATTAGGAGTTGTGCAGCCGTAATTGTTGACTTTTGGTGAATAGTGTTAACTTTTTAACTTTTTGAATAACTTTTTGACTTTTTAACTTTTTTATAAGTTCCTAAACTTGACCTTAGTATGTAAACCCCATTATTCCCTAATTTAATCTCCTAATTTAGCCTCCATTTGGGAAGTGGGTTGGTTTTTTGACTTTTTGACTTTTTGACTATTTTAGCCTGATTTGGGAAGGACCTTTTGGCTTTTTAACTTTTTTTGTGAGAAATAATTGTAATGATTATGGATTGGATTTGATATTTTATTTTTTGTGACTAAAATAACCTATTTTATTTTTTGTGGCTATTTTAGTCCCTAACTCACCCAAACCTTCTCGCCAAACATCACCTTAATCATTCTAAGCGAACATGGCCTATCATTTTCAACTGTCCCATCATACCCTACCTCTACTTCTGAAGTTGTCATTTTAAGGTTACCCTGTATTGTATGTACAATGGGTGGTGCATGAGATGGCAGGACAATAGAATGAAACAAACACAACCCAAGTCGTGCATAGCACAAACTCACCACCTCCGGCGGGTCAACAGTCAACCACCACCAAACGAAAATATATGGCCAAAAAAACATCTCCAAAAAATACAATTCAAGAAAAACAAAAACAAAAACTAACACTTCGTTATTCCTAAGAATCAAAACACAAGCCGCCTTTTCAAATTCCACCCCATCTCCCAAACCAAACAAAACAACCATGAATCACAAAGCACTACAATGCATTATAACAATTCTCCTCCATTTCCGCTTCTCCTTTTGATTCTTCCCATCTAATTTTTGTTTCCTCATCTGAAAACATAATAATATCAAAACCAAGACCGAATGGAAAAGAATTATTCTTCGGAGAAATCGGGTAGTTTTATTACAGGACGCCATAGCCGCAGAAAAAGCGAAATCCCCAGTCCCAGAACGCCAGATTTGCACTTCATCGAAGAGCGATGGGACGGTGGTGATACTGCGTGGAGGGATATCAATGTCGAAGAGGTTGAAAATCACAACGTCGATCAAGTTTCCAACGACATTGATCGATTCACCAACACCCTCTCCGCCGTCGATGACAAATCCATTCCACCGGAAGTCCCTGACACGGTTGAAATTTTCTCAAAAATCGTCGAATCGAGGATCGTCAGGTACTATTCCGCCAATTCTCCCAAGAAGTTCGGGAAGATGATGGAGGACGATTCCTTCTTTCTCGAAGCCGTGAAGCGGATTTCGAAGCTCACCACCGCCTTCGGCGATCTCCCCTCCACCTCCATCACCACTTCGTCTCTCAATCGAATCAGCATGGTGTTGCAACGAGCAATGTCATTTTTAGAGGAGGAATTTCGGTACCTTCTAGAAAATTCTAGAAACTACTCGGATTCGAATTCGAAGGTTCTAAGAGCAAAGCAATCGTCATTCAACTCCAACTCCTCCAAGCAAGAAGATTCGGATCGGTGTGGTGTGCCGGATTCTGATTCGAATGCCGGAGAGCAGGCATTTCCGGCGTACTCGCCGGAGGCAGTGAATAGGATGTCGACAATTGCATCGGCGATGATTTCGGCAGGGTACGAAACAGAGTGTTATCAGGTTTTCAACATTGCAAGGCGAAATCTATTCAACGAAGCTATGAAAAACCTAGATTTCGACACGATCAGCATCGAAGACGTGCAGAGAATGCAATGGGAGCTCTTAGAAGGAGAGATCGGGACTTGGATCAAAGTCGTGAAACAATGCGCCACCGTGCTCTTCCCCGGCGAACGAAAGCTCTGCGATTCCGTCTTCTCCGATAATCCATCGATCTCCGCAATCATCTTCAGCAACCTCGCTCGATCGGTGGTGATCCAACTCCTCACCTTCGCCGACGCGATGGTATTAACTCGGCGATCTGCGGAGAAGCTTTTCAAATACCTCGACATGTACGAGGCTCTCCGCGATCTAATTCCGGCGATCAACGAATCTTGCTCAAAAGATAGCGGCTGCGAATTAAGCTCCGAAATCTCCGCCGCCGCCAATCGGATCGGCGAAGCCGCGGTATACATATTCTGCGATCTCGAAAACTCGATCAAAGGCGACGCCTCGAAAACACCAGTCCCCGGCGGCGCAGTACACCCACTGACTCGCTACGTCATGAATTATCTGAAATACACCTGTGAGTACAAAGACACACTAGAACAGATCTTCAAAAAGAACAAGACTCTCGTCCGAACCGTCTCGTTAGCCAAATCTGACGGTCCAAAAGATAAACAAAGCTCAACTAACAATAATCAAACGGCTGGCAACGAATCATCACCGTTCGCAGTACAGCTAATGACCGTGGCCGAGCTCTTAGACGAAAATCTCGACGCCAAGTCAAAACTCTACAAGGACCCATCTTTACGGTACGTATTTTTAATGAACAACGGTCGATACATACTCCAAAAGATCAAAGGATCCAGCGAAATCCTCGAATTGCTGGGTGACACGTGGTATAGGATGAGATCCACTGTGGTGAGGCAGTACCATAAGAATTACCAAAGAGAAACGTGGGGTAGAGTGCTGCAATGTCTGGGACATGAAGGGTTGCAAGTGAATAGTGGGAAGGTTCAAAAGCAAGTTCTTAAAGAGAGGTTTAAGAATTTCAGTATGTTGTTTGATGAGATTCATAAGACGCAGAGCACATGGGTTGTGAGTGATGATCAGCTTCAGTCTGAGCTGAGGGTGTCGGTATCAGCGGTGGTGATACCGGCTTACCGGTCGTTTCTCGGGAGGTTTCGGCACTATTTGGACTCGGGAAGGCCTGAGAAGTACATAAAGTATCAGCCTGAAGATGTTGAGACTTTAATTGAGGGACTGTTTGATGGGAACTCTTCTTCGATGGGTAGGAAGAGAACATAGTGTTTTTATTATTTGGAGATGACGAAGAACAAAGGTGGTGCTGGTTGTGAGGTTTTGTGTGATACTACATGTCATTTGAGATCTTGATTGTTCATTTGTTCATTTGTTCATTTTTTATTTTTAATTTGGTGATATAATAATACAGGACTATTTGCTACATATTTATTTATTTGTTTTGTTTTGTATAGATGTCACTGATTAGCTTTTGAGCATATGATACCCATAAGTGAACCCTTGATCAATTTGATTTCTTTAGTTAAATTTTTAATTGAATCATATTAGAAGTTCATGGCTGAAGCACACTAGTTAATCATACCCTAAGAAATTTTATGGCATCATTTTGATTTAATTTATAGATATAAAGAAACAATAAAATATCATTTGATAACGTCATCTTGTGATTTTTTATTTACCAAAAAATAAGAGATCACTACTAGAGTTGTACTTCTAGCATTGCTCTTAAAAATATTGATAGAGAATTTATTGAAAATTTTGATTTTATATTATTGTAAGAAACAGACAAAAATTATTCTAATTTAATGTCATTGGATTCTGTACGGGAAAGAAATAAACCTTCTCATATAATCTTGTTGATCAAGTCTGCGTTCCTCCGCACGACGTCGTTCTACTACCTGAAAATACAAACGTGAGCTAACCGGCGGATGTGTGCTGGAAACCTCTCTGATGCTTAAGTAAGCAAACTAGATAAATAGACAAAAGTTCTGTATATTCGGGAATCAAAGTTGTGTGTTACCTCTCCATAGGTGATATTTGTGAGCTTTTGTAGGTTTCATGTGGCACAATCCTAGTAGGACTTTTACTCCTCCATGCAGAGTCCTCTTAGGATTCATCCTGAAAGACAATGCTTATCCTTCAACACCCCCCTCACTGCTTAAACCAAGTGAGATGGTTCTAATACGGCCGGACTACCATACGACCGAAGTAACCATGGCCATGCCGAGCCACGGAGTAGACCGAATTATCTTTAGTTCGGTTCTACCTTCAATGCTCTTACCTCAGAACCTTCTGCACAAACCGTGGTAAGTCTAAACCGAGCTAACCTTTAGCAAGGTTTTACACCGAGCTAATCACACCGTGCCATAACCGGTATAACTTCTAATATGGTGACCGAGCTAACCTCCTTGAGACCGGAGTAACTTTAGGCCTCTCTCGAAACCGGACTAACTTCTGGCTTTGGGCTCGGCCTAACTTCAAAGGCCCTTCAAGACCGGAGTAACTTTACGGCCGTATTTACTCAGCACTTTGCATAGCAGCCCATAACGGCCCATTATCCAGCTCAGCCCAATTTTCATATAAATTACCCTCTCAATTGCCCCTTAATTCCGTCTGCGTAGTATGATAGGGATTACCTGTCCATCAACCGAGCTAGAGTTCTTAAGCTTTTCCAGCCAAGCTAAAAAACCCTTTAGCCTTTCCAGCCGAGCTAAACTCAAATCGAGCTGTGCTTGTCCGGTCAAAACGTCTTTTCAATCACAGCAACTGAATCGCTTCCCCTTCCCATGACACGTGACATGCTTTGATTGGCTGAAGGCAGCTATCACGCCGCCCTCGTACCTCGCGTAATTTGAACAGCTCCCGCCTTCCTCTTTTGCATCAAAACAAAAACTCCTCTTTTGGATCAAACACTGCACTATTCACCTCCTCGTCTCTCTCTCTCTCTCGTTTCTGAGCTTCTGAGTTCTCTGTGTTCTTCACTGTTGCTGTTGCTGTTGCTCCCATCTCCAGTTTCTTCTTCTCTATCTGGTAAGCATCACAAATCTGTTCTATTTCTCTTATTTTTTCATTAAATCCATAGCATACTGTTTGGTGATTTGGAAAACACTTTTTCCGCTTAGCCCCGCCTTGTTTGTTTCTGGAAAAACTTTCATAAGAACCACTTGAATCTATGAAACAACCCGTAGAACATTGTCTTTTGATTCAAAATCATGATGCAACCGAACTAGGATACTGTTTATGCTAGGTATAAGTCTAGTCAGTTTATAACCGAACTGAAACTTACACCATACTTGTAGCTTCTAGAAATCAAACCAACCTTGATTTACTTTAGCCGAGATAACAAACCGAACTAAGTTCGCGATTAGGGTGCTCTATAGCCTTAGTTTCGACCGAGCTATGCCTAGGGGCTAAACCAGCATTCTTAGTTCAGACCGAACTAAGAGAGCTGCCCCTACACGCTCAACCGGTCTACCAGATCCTTTCTTTTAACCGAGATATCGCCCCTTTTGCTCGAACCGAGCTACGGAACCTTCACTGAAACCGAGATAAATCCTTTAGCATATCACACAACCGAAGTTCTATTTTCCTGGCTTTTACTTTGTAGCACGGTCCAACGATCTGTGCTTAACACCTTTGTTTTTCACTTTGCAGACTTAGGTTGTCCAGGCACTCCCTTGAGGGCTCAACCGAGCTACTGAGCATAATTTTTCAACTGATCTAATTTATTCATAACTTAAAGAACAAATGGGTAAATATAGATTCTTGGTAGAGACACCTGGTGGTCTAGCCGAAGTCCGAAGGGAATACAACATCCCTGACGAAGTCCACCTAACCTTGGCCAAGAAAGACGTTACTCCATGGGGGAACGAAGGTTTTGTACCCTTTACCCTTCTATCAATAATAGAAACCGGACTAAGATTTCCAGTTCAACCATTACTTTGTGAATTCCTTAGGCAGACTAGAATATGCCCAACCTAGCTTTCCACCAACTCATACCGCATAATAATGGGTATAGCCGAGCTAAACCGCCGAGCTGGGCTTAACCTCGGTTTAGCCGAAATATTCCACCAATACTCCATAGGTTCAAAAGACGACGCGTGGGTTTATTATTTAAGAATACGTAGCCGCCGAGAGAAAATAATAAAAGATACACCAGATAAAGACCTAAACGATAACGATTTTTTCTGGGTATCTGGCAATTTTGAAGATCACCAAGCCCAGATCCCTGGCCGAAGTATAAACTGGAATAAAAGCATCCCTGGTATAATTACTTCGGCTTTGTTGCACGCTTCTCTTTATTTCGATTTCCTCCTACGGAACCGAACTAACAGTTGTTCTTATTATGCAGATTCAGCCCATCTTCAATCACTTTACAGCTACCCCAATCTAAACACTCTCCGCGCCGCACTACGGTATCCAGAACGGAGTTGGGCCAAGCTGCTAATATCGAATCGACATACAGATACAGCGGCCGCCGAAAAGCTAGAGTGACCGACTTTCTGCTAGAAGACGCCCCCAAACCGGACCCAACCTTGCCACAAATTAACCTAGTCCCTCTAACAGCTGAGCAAGAAATGGCCAAAAGAAACAGAGTAAGGGCCCTTTTGACCGAAACAAACAGGGCCAAGGTACCTCCACCGCCCCAGACACGGGAAACCGTGGTAGCCCTATGTAATGACCCCAAAACGTATAATAATTAGCATTTAATTAATCAAAGAGATTTGATTTTAATTGCTGAGTATTATAATTTAATTGGGATTTATGAGAATTGTGGAATCTGACTCGTCTATGATTTTATTGAAGGTTTATTTTGGAATTAAAAATTAAGGGTCCAAATGGTTTAAGTAAGTGAAGTTAAAAAGTCGAATCGATCTAATATTAATTACGGACCCATTTGGGAGTTTAATTAAATATTCGTTTCAGTTTAGTAAAATTGAGTTTCGATTAATTAGGTCCTAATTGGAGTTGATTAAGTCTCGAGGACTGAGGATTGTAGATATTATAAATTAAATTTAATTATGATGTGCCCAATTTGAATATATGATTTATTGATGAGAATTTGAGTCTGATCAGAAATTGAAGACCTAAATGATTTAAGAAACCAAAATTTAGGTTGGAAATAAATTTAACTTAATAAATTGGAGCCTTTTGGGATATTGATTAAAAATCTGATTTGGACTGATAATTTTAAATATATTTAATTAGGCTCTAATCGAAACCAATTGGACTAATTAAATTATGTTGGACTTGTGATTAGTTAGGATTAATCTAGGTTAATTAAAACTAAGTGTTATTTAATTAAACTAATGTGTAATTAGTGTGCTTGATTAATCCTAATATATACCACCGCATGGATTATTCCTAGGTGGACAAGTGTCCCACCATTCTTAATAAAATAATAATTGAAATCAAAGAAGGTTTGAGCCTTAGAGATTTATGCTCTGTGTATATGCATTCAACTGAGCAAAACAGCCGAGTAAGAGAGAGATGGTGCCGAGAGAGAGAGAGAGAGAGAGTTCCAAATCTTGAAGGAAGAACAAGGGAAAGGAAGGGAAATCAACCAAACATGCTGGAAATAAGGTGCAAGGTATGAAATCATGCTTGATTTCTTGTAGAATATTTACATTACCCTTGAAATTAAAGATGAGTTGGAATCAACATCATGTAATTGGAAGAAATTAGCAAATTGATGAAAAAAAAAATTGATCTAGGTTTATGGTTATGGAATAAATTTAGAAATTAATAATTTGAGTGTGATTTTGTAGTCATGCATGGGATTAAGTCTTATTGTTGCATGCATGAGCAAATTAATAAGTTTTAGTACTCTCATCTTAGATTTTGAAGAATTTGAGATAATCAACCCATGATTTGAAGAGAATGAGGAAAAGTTTTGCAAAACATTCAATTCATGGAAATCTAGAAGTTAATTTGAAATGGGTTTCATGCATGTGAGTGGTTATGGAAAATAAATTAGAGATTTATTATCTTTGGCTTGATTTTGTAGAACCATCCTATAATACTTGGAGATTTGAGATTTGATTCATGGGATTAGGATGAAATTGGGTGTCAAATATAAAATAAGTTACATGCATCATGAATTAATAAAGCTATGAAATTAGTCTCATGGATTAAGTAAGAAATTAAGTAGACTTATGGTTATGGAAATTAGTTGAAAAATTTATAAGAATATAAAATTAGTAATTTTGATGTCAATTTCATACATATGAATAATTTTCTAAGGAATTTATGACTTTAATTTCATGCTTGAAGGGAAAGTAGAAGGAACTTGAAATCAATTTTTATGAGATTGGATATTGAAGCTCAAAGATGGAAATTGTATGAAGTGGCATGATAATTCAAGCCTTAATTGAGAATTAATTAAACTCAATTGAAATTGAGTTAGGCCTATAAGATTATGGAAATAAATGTGAAGATTAATTATTTGGGCCTTGATTTGCTTGAAAATATAGTTGAAATTGCAAAATGTTCATAATTATGAATTTCTGATTCGGTAATTTAAACATGACTGAATAATTGTAATTTAATGTGTATGAACCTAATTTAAGTTTGATTATGTAATTAGTGAAGTTAATAAGGGTTGGTATATGAGTAGATTATTTATCTTTAATTAGTTTGGTTAATACATAGCTAAACGTATTTTAATTAGAGGTTAATAATCTAATTTATTCCTAATACTAGTCCTCCATATTTAAAAGGAATGGAAGAAAAATAAATGGGAATAACCGAACAAACAAATTAGAATCAAATGAGAGAAAACGAATAGAGATCGAACGATTGAATTGAATAGAATTGTAAAGTGTGATTGTGATTGTGTTGTGCTTGACTTTACTTGTTTAGGTCGGACGCCGAACCATTAGTACGTGTACCGAGGAGCCCACAGTGAGTAACAGATTGTGTAAAGATATGTTCAAAATTGTTATATTTTGATTACTGAACTGAACTGTTTATTGAACTGATATTGTTTATTGAATGAATGTATGTCCTGTATTGCAAACTGTATTGTGGCATCCTTAGCATTACTGTTACTGACTGTTTACTGATGCGGAGCAAAGTGCTACACTGGGAGCCACCTCTAGAATCTACGGAACTAAGTGCTACAGTGGGAGCCACCTCTTGAATCCACATACTGTTACAGAAATCTCTGTCGGTTTCCTTGTGGAACCATATTGTTTACTGATTGATGGCCATCACTATTGATGGGTCTGATAAGGCCAGGTCCTTTTGGACCTACTGTTTATAGGCTAATGGATGTACCACATATGACTGATTGATTGAAATACTGATTGATTGAAATACTGAAAGATTGAAAGACTGTTAAATGAATTGATTTCATTACTGCAAGGACATTCATTCATAACCCCTTTACGCATTATGTTATTCACTGGGCTTTAGCTCACAGTTTATTATATATATATGTAGGTGGCCAGGCACCGGATCAAAGCTAGAGGCGTCGACCCGAACCCTTGTTTTGTCAAGCTAGCTATTGTCCCTCATTGCGAGGTTTCGAACTAACATGTGTCAAGGCGTTTTTGGGTGGCTTGACTTCACCCTTTTGAGTTTGTTAAGTGAAAAGAATGTTTTAAGACTAATGTCAATACTGTTCTAGATGATGGGGTTGATTCCCTAACTTATGTTTTGTCTTGTATTTATATGCTTATGGGCATAAATGGTTATGGTCATGGTTATGGTTATGTACATGAAAGTTTATCTCCATTCAGGTCCTCACAGCTCATTGGACAATGTATGTTGTTATTATTTGGCTTCCGCTAGCCCCGTTATATTGTATTATTGCCAGTATTGTGAAGCAGGCCTTCGGTAATCACGGATTACTGGCCAGTTACGACGCTAAACCTATAGGGGGCAGGTTTGGGTCGTGACAGAGTGGTATCAGAGCACGAGTTAATATCTCACACACGTGTCCATTGAGCATAAGAATTTTTAGAATGGATTTAGGTTGCATGCATCTAATAAGTAAGTGATAAATTGTGCATTTGAGAATCTATATATATATATATAGGTTTGTGTAACAGATTTAAGTATTAAAACCAAGAATTAAGAGTTATAGGGGATTTGATGCTTATAAGAGGACCGAAATGTGATTGTTTAATAAGTGTGGTATTGAGGCTGAGAACCAAGAACTATTGGGGAACATTGTCACATTAGAAGGAAATATTAGTGAGCACAAGCAGAATGATTTGTGAGAATATAGTATTATAGGAATTAAAGGTTATTTTGGAATTCCGAGGATTCAAGAAGACTAGGATGTGTGTATTTAACAAGTTTAGTATTGAAGTTAAGAGTTCTTGTGATTTTTTTATGCTATAAGAGAAATGAAATGTTTATCACAGCATGTTGGTGAGTACTAGCATATTTGATTCATGTGAACACAAAACTTCTTTATTGCAGTCATGGGAGGACATCCCCGATTACAGAGACTCAAAAAAAAAAAAATAAAAGGAAAAAAAAAAAAAAGGAAGAGGGATCTTGTTCTTTTTCTTCTCCGGTGACGGCCACACGCCGAATTCACTTACTCGGCTCTACCGCCAAGCTCTTCTTTTTTTTGTTGTCGACCCTTGAAGGCCCTGCCTCAGTGCTTATAGGACCATCGAGAGGATTGACTCCTTGCTGGCCATCAAAAGAGATGTACGAAGGTGCTCCAAATCGGGCCATGACGGTGGCCTTCCGTTTCAACTCTTTGTTCTCCGCCTTCAGCGTGCAAATCTCTGCTCGCGCATCCTTGTACATGCGCTGGAGCAGAGAGAGTTGGGAGTTCAACTGTTGTACCTCACTCGTTCTATTCTGTAGCCGGTGAGACAAGCTAGTGACCGCAGTCATGGTCTCCGCACATGATTTCAGCGTATAATAGTTCGCCTCAATATCAGATTGGGTGGCCATTATTTGCTCAACGGATGGCATAGGAAAATTAAGAGGAGTAAAGATAGGAGCAGGGGCACTCGGCCCAGCAGAACTTATGGGATCGTTCAGGTCCGGAAATAGAGTAAGGGGACGAGATGAGGAGGCCATGGATTAGAGGTAAAAGGTTTGAGTTGCAGAGAAATAGCAGAGAACAAACTGAGGTTTGGCCTCCTTCGTTCAGTTTTTTTTTTTTTTTTTTTTTCTCTTGATGAGGAAGAAGAAACAGAAAAGAATGATGAAGAAGAAGGAGAAATGAGTGATTAAGTAGAAGACAGAAAATACGGATTTAGGAGAAGGCAAAGAGAAGAAGACAGAGAGGGGAGAGAACCGAGGTGAGCGTTAATCGAGGCCTGCTTTTGTCGGCCAATGATACAAAAGTGAGGCTGCGTGTCAAACGCGTTTTTCGAAGGAAAATGAGAGACGCGGGAGATTTGTATGTGTATGCCTGTATGTATATATATTGTATAGGATGATATGCTATTTTGGTGGAGGACGACCTACTGTTTAAAGATAATGAGAATAAAGAACAAAATGGAAGTTGAGCCTATGTTGGAGCAATTGGGTAAAATAGAGGAAGTGTTAAGAAATATAATGAAAGCTAGGCAACAGTGTTAGGGGAAATTGCAAGATTATAAGAAAAGTAAAGTATTAAGTCAAAGAAGGAATTACATAATATGTTTGAGAAGCAGAGTATTACAATGCTAGTTGAGCCTATGTTCATTCCCCAACTGTTCGATTTGTTGCAAATATTATAATGAGTATATCATCGAAATTTCAGAGCATACTTCAAATATGGAGAGATAGAACAACTAACGAAGAATTATTCAGGCGTAATATTTTCAAAGAGATTTCAAGTCAACCAATCAGTTGAAAGATTAGTTTCTAACCCAATTGCTAAGTAAAGGAGTACTGTAAGCATGTGTATAAAATTTTGAGTTGTTATGTCATATATGTTCTGGGATATGTGAATCTTTCCTACCTAATGTTTGGCAGTCATAGGATACATTTACTCGGATTTTGAGACTCAATCTGGAAAACTAAGATTATTAAAAGATGACCAAGACTTAAATTTATTGTGAAGATGCCTGTATCTAGTACTACTTAGAAGAGATAATGCGTAATAGAAAGTAAGAAAGTAAACTTTGTCAAATGTATAAATGCATATTTCTTAAAGAAGACAAAGAATTTGAATTGACTAACTTGCGAAGGATTGAGAAAGACAAAAGTTTGGTTTCAAAATAATTTGATGATAGCTTTGATGCTACTTGAAACTCGAAGTAGGATATATATGCGCACAAGAGAATTGGAATGAGTATAGAAATAACGAAATGTATATTGTTCATACCAATGTGGTATTTACCGATAAAGGAATCAAAAGGAATGTATTTGGAAATTTGTGATAAGAAGGACCAGTGAGAATATGTTAGTGAATGCAAAAAGGTTGTGAGTTAGAAAGGATTCCTTTATAAACATTTGAATTGATTATTGGAAAATTTAGAATTTATTTGCTTAGGCATTTGGAACCTAATATGAGATTGTTAAGATAATTAGAATGAGATTGTTATTTCGAGTACCTTAACTAATTGTGAGCAAAGTGTCTATATGTTAATTAATTCAGGACCCATCCATTCATTTGAAGCCAATTGTTATAAGATGAATGTATCATTGGAAATATTATTGTGTAATAAAAACAATGTTTCTTCGTTTGTCAGGGAATTATATCAGTTGGGAACGTTGTACTATGAGTATGGTTCGATATAGACCCTAGAATGTAATGTTGAGTGTGAATGGATTTTCTATCTATGAAGTGGATGTGATCATACACCTAAGTGAGTCGTCTTTGACTTCCGAGATTAAATAGTTATTTTGTGGAACCAATGGAGTAAAACTCCACTCTATTTGATTTGTCGATAAAGCATTGTGGTTAGAGTATTTGTGGACCAAAAATTTGAATTTGTTATCGAGGTTGTATCAAATACTTAATCTATTTTGGAGCCTTCATATGAGATGTCAATAAAGGAGTCGTTTGATTTATTTAAAGTTAAGAAGGATTATGAATATCATTTGTGATTAATTCTCGACTATTTGGAGACTTGTGGAATATATATAGAAATATGTGAATTGTTAGAGGATATATGAATAGTTAAATAAAAGTATGTGAGTAATGTGATTGATGAGAGTAGGATGTTATGGTTCATATATTTTGTGGCTTAATGATACAATGTTGACTTCAAAGTCTAGTGTATATTACAGAATGACTTTTGATGCCAATATGAGACGAAGCACAGTTTGGGTTACTAACCATTAAATGAAATTAAGTTAAACTCCTATGATGGGAAAATCAAATGGTAACGAAGTTACTTGGGAACGAAAAAATGGAATGAGACAAAGCTGGATGATTTATTTGTAGTACAAGTGACTTAAGTTTGGAGGACCAAACTTCCTAAGGGGAGAAGGCTGTAATGACCCCAACACGTATAATAATTAGCATTTAATTAATCAAAGAGATTTGATTTTAATTGCTGAGTATTATAATTTAATTGGGATTTATGAGAATTGTGGAATCTGACTCGTCTATGATTTTATTGAAGGTTTATTTTGGAATTAAAAATTAAGGGTCCAAATGGTTTAAGTAAGTGAAGTTAAAAAGTCGAATCGATCTAATATTAATTACGGACCCATTTGGGAGTTTAATTAAATATTCGTTTCAGTTTAGTAAAATTGAGTTTCGATTAATTAGGTCCTAATTGGAGTTGATTAAGTCTCGAGGACTGAGGATTGTAGATATTATAAATTAAATTTAATTATGATGTGCCCAATTTGAATATATGATTTATTGATGAGAATTTGAGTCTGATCAGAAATTGAAGACCTAAATGATTTAAGAAACCAAAATTTAGGTTGGAAATAAATTTAACTTAATAAATTGGAGCCTTTTGGGATATTGATTAAAAATCTGATTTGGACTGATAATTTTAAATATATTTAATTAGGCTCTAATCGAAACCAATTGGACTAATTAAATTATGTTGGACTTGTGATTAGTTAGGATTAATCTAGGTTAATTAAAACTAAGTGTTATTTAATTAAACTAATGTGTAATTAGTGTGCTTGATTAATCCTAATATATACCACCGCATGGATTATTCCTAGGTGGACAAGTGTCCCACCATTCTTAATAAAATAATAATTGAAATCAAAGAAGGTTTGAGCCTTAGAGATTTATGCTCTGTGTATATGCATTCAACTGAGCAAAACAGCCGAGTAAGAGAGAGATGGTGCCGAGAGAGAGAGAGAGAGAGAGTTCCAAATCTTGAAGGAAGAACAAGGGAAAGGAAGGGAAATCAACCAAACATGCTGGAAATAAGGTGCAAGGTATGAAATCATGCTTGATTTCTTGTAGAATATTTACATTACCCTTGAAATTAAAGATGAGTTGGAATCAACATCATGTAATTGGAAGAAATTAGCA
This sequence comes from Camellia granthamiana, assembly GCA_036172215.1. NCBI lineage: Eukaryota > Viridiplantae > Streptophyta > Magnoliopsida > Ericales > Theaceae > Camellia > Camellia granthamiana. The sequence goes on along the minus strand of CM069904.1, from coordinate 177,525,527 downwards.
AATTGATGAAAAAAAAAATTGATCTAGGTTTATGGTTATGGAATAAATTTAGAAATTAATAATTTGAGTGTGATTTTGTAGTCATGCATGGGATTAAGTCTTATTGTTGCATGCATGAGCAAATTAATAAGTTTTAGTACTCTCATCTTAGATTTTGAAGAATTTGAGATAATCAACCCATGATTTGAAGAGAATGAGGAAAAGTTTTGCAAAACATTCAATTCATGGAAATCTAGAAGTTAATTTGAAATGGGTTTCATGCATGTGAGTGGTTATGGAAAATAAATTAGAGATTTATTATCTTTGGCTTGATTTTGTAGAACCATCCTATAATACTTGGAGATTTGAGATTTGATTCATGGGATTAGGATGAAATTGGGTGTCAAATATAAAATAAGTTACATGCATCATGAATTAATAAAGCTATGAAATTAGTCTCATGGATTAAGTAAGAAATTAAGTAGACTTATGGTTATGGAAATTAGTTGAAAAATTTATAAGAATATAAAATTAGTAATTTTGATGTCAATTTCATACATATGAATAATTTTCTAAGGAATTTATGACTTTAATTTCATGCTTGAAGGGAAAGTAGAAGGAACTTGAAATCAATTTTTATGAGATTGGATATTGAAGCTCAAGATGGAAATTGTATGAAGTGGCATGATAATTCAAGCCTTAATTGAGAATTAATTAAACTCAATTGAAATTGAGTTAGGCCTATAAGATTATGGAAATAAATGTGAAGATTAATTATTTGGGCCTTGATTTGCTTGAAAATATAGTTGAAATTGCAAAATGTTCATAATTATGAATTTCTGATTCGGTAATTTAAACATGACTGAATAATTGTAATTTAATGTGTATGAACCTAATTTAAGTTTGATTATGTAATTAGTGAAGTTAATAAGGGTTGGTATATGAGTAGATTATTTATCTTTAATTAGTTTGGTTAATACATAGCTAAACGTATTTTAATTAGAGGTTAATAATCTAATTTATTCCTAATACTAGTCCTCCATATTTAAAAGGAATGGAAGAAAAATAAATGGGAATAACCGAACAAACAAATTAGAATCAAATGAGAGAAAACGAATAGAGATCGAACGATTGAATTGAATAGAATTGTAAAGTGTGATTGTGATTGTGTTGTGCTTGACTTTACTTGTTTAGGTCGGACGCCGAACCATTAGTACGTGTACCGAGGAGCCCACAGTGAGTAACAGATTGTGTAAAGATATGTTCAAAATTGTTATATTTTGATTACTGAACTGAACTGTTTATTGAACTGATATTGTTTATTGAATGAATGTATGTCCTGTATTGCAAACTGTATTGTGGCATCCTTAGCATTACTGTTACTGACTGTTTACTGATGCGGAGCAAAGTGCTACACTGGGAGCCACCTCTAGAATCTACGGAACTAAGTGCTACAGTGGGAGCCACCTCTTGAATCCACATACTGTTACAGAAATCTCTGTCGGTTTCCTTGTGGAACCATATTGTTTACTGATTGATGGCCATCACTATTGATGGGTCTGATAAGGCCAGGTCCTTTTGGACCTACTGTTTATAGGCTAATGGATGTACCACATATGACTGATTGATTGAAATACTGATTGATTGAAATACTGAAAGATTGAAAGACTGTTAAATGAATTGATTTCATTACTGCAAGGACATTCATTCATAACCCCTTTACGCATTATGTTATTCACTGGGCTTTAGCTCACAGTTTATTATATATATATGTAGGTGGCCAGGCACCGGATCAAAGCTAGAGGCGTCGACCCGAACCCTTGTTTTGTCAAGCTAGCTATTGTCCCTCATTGCGAGGTTTCGAACTAACATGTGTCAAGGCGTTTTTGGGTGGCTTGACTTCACCCTTTTGAGTTTGTTAAGTGAAAAGAATGTTTTAAGACTAATGTCAATACTGTTCTAGATGATGGGGTTGATTCCCTAACTTATGTTTTGTCTTGTATTTATATGCTTATGGGCATAAATGGTTATGGTCATGGTTATGGTTATGTACATGAAAGTTTATCTCCATTCAGGTCCTCACAGCTCATTGGACAATGTATGTTGTTATTATTTGGCTTCCGCTAGCCCCGTTATATTGTATTATTGCCAGTATTGTGAAGCAGGCCTTCGGTAATCACGGATTACTGGCCAGTTACGACGCTAAACCTATAGGGGGCAGGTTTGGGTCGTGACACCCTACCATCACAACAACCTTCGTCATCTCGGGCGAACAAGCATGCCTGGACTAGCCAAACCGAGCAATGCCTTGTCGACGAAGATGAGACCATTCTTCCGCCACCGAGCCCTCAGCCGGAGCACTCTGACCGATCTAGCTCCTCCAAGTGGGCTCCCAAGCTCATTTTTCAGAACCGAGATATTTGTGCTACCGACTTAGTGGTGGCAGACAAAGACCATATGCTAGCCTTCAATCTGGCTAAGAGCGTATGTTTGCCCCCTGACATGGAGCATCACAAGAACTTGACCGAGCTTAAGGCCATCTGGTCGGCGAAGAAATCAATGATCCTGGTAAGTTGCTCTTCTTGTCTCCCAAAATATTTCCAACTTTTTGTTCGATTTTGTCATTAGTTTCTTTTACTTCTTTTCAGGCCATGCAAAAGAGCCAAATTGCGCATAAAAAGGTGTTGAAGCTCAGGAAGACAGCAAGGCAGGCCCTGGCAGAGGTTGAAGCAAAAACAACCGAACTTGAGGACGCCAGGAAGCAGCTAGCCGAGCTAAAATCCGAGAACGGTCGTCTGACCGGACTCGTTAGCTCGGCTGAAGCGATCAAACAAAAGGCTGTGGCCGTGACCAAAGATAAGTACTTACGCGAGCTAGCCAAGCTCGAAGGCAGCAAAGACGCGGAGATCGCCGAACTAAAAAAGAAGGCGGATGACGCAAATGTTGCAGGCTTTAAAGAAGGCGAAGCTGCTTACCTTCCGCAATGTGAAGCAGCAAAGGATTTATTCTTTAAGTGCGGCTGGAGAGGTGCTGTGGAGCAGCTCGGTTGTGGACCCGAAACCGAGGTCTACGACGCTCCTCAGTATTTTATTTCGGCCTCACTGGAGAAGTATGCTACTGACCTTCAGAAGCAATTTCTTGAAGCGTCTGATGATGATGAAGAAAATGAGCGAACTGTTACTCCGGTTGTCAGTGAGCAAGCCAACGAACAATCAGCTCGATTGGAGCCAACAGTGGAAGACCTGACTGTTGATCCGCCGACTGATACCGTGCTGCCAGTTGATGCCGAGGTGACGACTGAGACCGATCTCCCGTCAGCAACCGGTCTTCGTGTTGACATTGATGCTAACCTAGATGATCTTTTTAACTGATTTTGTAATTTTTCTTTTTTCTTTCGCTTTGGACTTGTAACCGGGCTGCGGCCCCTCCTTTGTATTTGCTCTTGATCAATGAAAGTTAGCTTTTGCGTTCAACACTTATCTCGGTTTGTACTCCTGTTAGTGCTTGCTTTCAAACTGCAATTTGAAATATTTTCCGGCCGAGATACCGTATTTCGGCTTTAGCTGGTCATTCTGACTAAGCTTACCTAGCCAACCACTCTTTAGCCGATATAATTACTCCGGCTGAAGAGTACAAAGAGTTGGTTTAAACTAGCCAACCACTCTTCGGCTCATACCTTTACTTCAGTTGAAGAGTAATAAGAGTTGGTTTAATCCAGCCACCCACTCTTCAGCCATACCTTTACTTCGGCTGAAGAGTAATAAGAGTTGGTTTAATCCAGCCAACCACTCTTCAGACTATGCTCTTACTTCGGTTGAAGAGTTAAAAAGAGTTGGTTTAATCCAGCCAACCACTCTTCAGCCGATATACTTACTTCGGCTGAAGAGTTCAAAGAGTTGGTTTAATCCAGCCAACCACTCTTCAGCCCATACCCTTACTTTGGCTGAAGAGTTCAAAGAGTTGGTTTAATCCAGCCAACCACTCTTCAGCCCATACCCTTACTTTGGTTGAAGAGTAAAAAGAGTTGGTTTAATCCAGCCAACCTCTAAGTTAGTTTTTTCCAGCCAACTTAGAATAAAATGTTTGGTTATTCCGACTAAATGTCCTGCAGCCTGGATCTTTATCCTGGACTTAGGAGGGGTGTTAGTTTAATCCAGCCAACCTCTGAGTTAGTTTTTCCAACCAACTTAGAATAAAATGTTTGGTTATTCCGACCAAACGTCCTGCAGCCTGGATTCTTATCCTGGGCTTAGGAGGGGTGTTGGTTTAATCCAGCCAACCTCTAAGTTAGTTTTTCCAGCCAACTTAGAATAAAATGTTTGGTTATTCCGACCAAACGTCCTGCAGCCTGGATCCTTATCTTGGGCTTAGGAGGGGTGTTGGTTTAATCCAGCCAACCTCTAAGTTAGTTTTTCCAGCCAACTTAGAATAAAATGTGTGCAATGCTCCTAACTCTCTAAAACTATCTTTTACAGAAAATAATTATGCTGAAAAGAATTGACTTGTTTTATTGAGAAAAGGAAAAAATTACATATGCTTAAAAAGAAAAAAGCTAAAAATAAAATAACTTGAGATTGGCAATGTTCCATGGCCTGGGAATTGCTTTGTCGTCCTTATTTTCTAAGTGGTATGCCCCTTTGCCTGCTAATCCGACCACTTTGTAAGGTCCTTCCTAATTAGGCCCTAACTTGCTATCTCCTGGCACCAAGGTGTTTCCCATCACTTTGCGCAGCACCCAATCTCCGATCTTGAATTGTCTTGGATGCACTGTTTTGTTATACTTTCTGGACAGTTCTTGTTGGTAGGAGGCGATGTGAACCAATGCTCTGTCTCTTCTTTCTTCCGCAAGGTCAATCTCCAATGATATGGCTTTGCCGTTTAAGTCTAGGTCAAAGTTTTTGCTTCGAATTGTGGGGAGGCCAACTTCCAGTGGGATTACTGCCTCCATGCCGTAAGCTAAGGAGAATGGTGTTTCTCCTGTCGATCGCCGAGATGTGGTGCGGTAAGCCCATAAAACATGAGGGAGTTCTTCTGCCCACTTGCCTTTTGCTTTCTCTAACCTTTTCTTCAATCCATCTAAGACGACCTTGTTTGATGCTTTTGCTTGGCCATTTGCTTGAGGATATGCCGGTGTAGAATTGTAGAACTCTATCTTGTATTCCTCACAAAAGCCTCTGAAAATTCTGCCGTCGAATTGAGTGCCGTTGTCTGAGATTAGGGCTTTTGGAATGCCAAACCGAGTGATGATGTTCTGCCAAACAAACTTCTTCACATCTTTTTCCTTGATTGATGCCAAGGCTTCTGCTTCCACCCACTTTGTAAAGTAGTCAGTTGCTGCAAGGAAGAACTTCCTATTGCCTGGTGCTGTTGGAAGTGGTCCTACTATGTCTAAGCCCCACATTGCGAAAGGCCATAGGCTAATGAGAGGTAGAAGTTCTCTGGCAAGTTGGTGTATTTGGTGTGACACTTCTCGCATTTTTTGACATACTTTTCTGAATCCGCTTGCACGTATGGCCACCAATATCCTTGCGAAATTGCTCTGTATGCTAGTGATCTTCCTCCTTGATGGCTTCCGCATACGCCCTCGTGTATCTCGAATAGGAATGCTTCCACTTTGTTAGGATGAACACACTTTAGGTAGGGTCCTGAGAATGACTTTTTGTACAATGCTAGGGATGGGGAGAGCCAAAATCGCTGCGACTTCGCTCTTATTCTGTTGGCCTCTTTCTTCTCTTCTGGTAAGATGCCGTCTTTTAAGAACAGGATGATGGGATCCATCCAAGAGGGGTCTAGCTCTGCGCAACATACCTCCTCTGCTTCAAGGTCTTCAATGCTTGGTCTAGGCAGGTAGTCGATCAGTAGTGGGTGAGGGATGGAGGTGTCTGCCATTGAGGCAAAGCCTGCTAGTTCGTTTGCTCTGCTGTTTTCCTCCCTGCCGATTTGTTCTATCCGCACTACTTCGAACTTCTTGATCTTGGTTCTGACCAACTCTTGGTACTTAGCCATTCTGTCATCCTTTGCTTCATAGTCGCCTGAGATCTGGTTCACCACCAGCTGTGAGTCGCTATAGACCATTAGTTCGGTGGCCTTCATGTAGAATGCTGATTTGAGGCTTGCCAGAAGCGCTTCATACTCCGCTTCGTTGTTTGATGTTAGGAAGCCCAGGTTGACTACCTGCTCCACTACTAGGCCGTCTGGAGAGATGAGGACTATGCCAAGTCCTGCTCCATGCCGGTTGGATGCTCCATCTACGAAGAGCTTCCACATCTCCCCGACGAACAACTTCCAGCAAGTGGAGGGATCAGATGATGCCTTGGGGTCTTCCATGTTGTTGGTGTCTTCTTCTTCATGGTTCATGCCTGCTGTCTGCCCCTTGCCACCTGGTTGTACCAAGTCTTGTTTTGTTGGTGAGTCTTCACTTGGCGTAGCATGGTTCGCTTCTTCCTTCCTTGCTTTACTCTGGTCTGCCTTGGGACCTGACTGAGTAACCAGTACCAGGGGTTGCGTTATTCCGACGTCAACTTCCATCCCTAGTTCGGTTGTTTCAGTCAGGTCGA